>CM001191.1:8801631-9083776 GCA_000218505.1 Schrenkiella parvula | reverse complement strand
TAGCAACTAAAAGACCAAGAATGAGACTTGATCATGAAAGAAATCTTTTAGACATCATAAAGGGAGTCTTAAATATCAAAATCCTTACACATTTACTTTTTTCGAATCAAACAAACTAAATGGATGGGCACAACTAGACAAAATGATTAGAGAATCCTAAATTCATTAGAACATGCATATCTTAGTTGGTTCTCGTTCTTTTGGGAATACACTAAATTCTAGAAGGTAAAAGACCAAGGGTGAGAACTTGATCATCAAAGGAATCTACTAGAGATCCGAAATGGAGTTTTAAATCCCAAAAACGTTAAACACATACTTTAATTTAATCAAAAAAATAAATGGATGGACACAACTAGGCAAAAAGATTAGGGAATCCTAAATGCATTAGGAAATGCATATCTAAGTTGGTTCTCATTTTTTCGGCAAGATACTCCAATCTAGCAAATAAAAGACCAAGACTGAGAACATGATCATTAAAAGAGTCTTCTAGAGATCATAAAGCGAGTTTTAAAACTCAAAATCCTTACATACATACTTTTCTTGAATCAAAAAAAGTAAATGGATGGACACAATTAGGAAAAATGATTAGTGAATCCGAAATTTATTTGCTACTTTTGTTGAATCAAACAAACTAAATGGATGGACACAACTAGGCAAAATGATTAGGGAATCTTAAATACATTAGGACATGCATATATTAATTGGTTCTCATTCTTTTGGGAAGATACTCAATCTAGCAACGAAAAAACCAAGATAAGAACTTAATCATGAAAGGAGTCTTTTAGAGATCATAATGGGAGTTTTAAATCTCAAAATTCTTACATACATAATTTTGTTTAATCAAACAAAATAAATTGATGGACACAACTAGGCAAAAAAATTGGGGAATCCTAAATGCATTGGGACATGCATATCTTAGTTGGTTCTCATTTATTCGTGAAGATACTCCAAATTAGCAAATAAAAGACCAAGACTAAGAACATGATCATTAAAGGAGTCTTTTAGAGATGATAAAAGGAGTTTTAAATCTCAAAACCTTACACACATACTTTTGTTGAATCAAACAAACGAAATGGATGGACACAACTAGGCAAAATGATTAGGGAATCCTAAATGCATTAGGACATGAATATCTTAGGTGGATCTCATTCTTTTGGGAAAAACTTCAATTTAGCAACTAAAAGACTCAGGATGAAAACATGATCATGAAAGGAGTCTTTTAGAGATCTTAAAGAGAGTTTTAAATCTCAAAATCCTTAAACACATACTTTTGTTGAATCAAACAAACTAAATAGATGGACACAACTTGGTAAAAAGATTAGCGAATTTTAAATGCATTAGGACATGCATATCTTAGTTGGTTCTTACACTTTTGGGAAGATACTCCAATCTAGCAACGAAAAGACCAACAATGAGAACTTGATCATGAAAGGAGTCTTTTAGACATCATAACAGGAGTTTTAAATCTCAGAATCCATATATACATACTTTTGTTGAATCAAACAAACTAAATGGATGGACAAACCTAGGCAAAATGATTAGTGAATCCTAAATGCATTAGGACATGCATATCTTAGTTGGTGCTCATTCTTTTGGGAATATACTCCAATCTAGCAACTAAAATACCAACAATGAGAACTTGATCATGAAAGGAGTCTTTTAGAGACCATGAAGCGAGTTTTAAATCTCAAAATCTGTACATACATATTTTTACTCAATCAAACAAACTAAATGGATGCACAAACCTAGGCAAAATGATTATCCTTATAACAAACTAAATGGATGGACACAACGAGGCCAAATGATTACGGAATCCTAAATGCGTTAGGACATGCTTATATTAGTTGGTTCTTATTCTTTTGGGAAGACACTTCAATCTAGCAACTAAAAGACCAAGAATGAGAACTTGATCATGAAAGGAGTCTATTAGAGATCATAAAGGGAGTTTTAAATCTCAAAATTCTTACACACTTACTTTTGCTGAATCGAACAAACTAAATGGACGGGTACAACTAGGGAAAATGATTAGGGAATCCAAATGCATTAGGACATACATATCTTAGTTGGTTCTCATATCTTTGGGAAGATACTTTAATCTAGCAAATAAAAAACCAAGAATGAGAACTTGATCATGAAAGGAGTCTTTTATAGATCATAAAGGGAGTTTTAAATCTCAAAATCCTTACACACATACTTTTGTTGAATCAAACAAACTAAATGGATGGACACAACTAGAAATAAATTGATTAGGGAATCCTAAATACGTTAGGACATGCATATATTAGTTGGTTCTCATTCTTTTGGGATGATATTTCAATCTAGCGAATAAAAAACGAAGAATCAGCACTTATTCATGTGAGGAGTCTTTTAGAGATCATAAAGGAGTTTTAAATCTCAAAATCCTTACACACTTACTTTTGTTGAATTAAACAAACTAAATGGATAAACACAATCAGGAAAAATGATTAGGGAATCCTAAATGCATTAGGACATGCATATCGTAGTTGGTTCTTATTAGTTTGCGCAGAGACTCCAAGCTAGCAAGTAAAAGACCAAGGATGAGAAGTAAATCATGAAAGAATCTTTTGGATATCATAAAGGGAGTGTTAAATCTCAAAATCCTTACACACTTACTTTGTTTGAATCAAACAAACTAAATGGATGGGCACAACTAGGCAAAATGATTAGGGAATCCTAAATGCATTAGAACATCCATATCGTAGTTGGTTCTTATTATTTTGGGAAGAGACGCCAAGCTAGCAACTAAAAGACAAAGGATGAGATGTAAATCATGAAAGGAATCTTTTGGAGATCATAAAGGGCCTTATAACAAACTAAATGGATGGACACAACGAGACCAAATGATTATGGAATCCTAAATGTGTTAGGACATGCTTATCTTAGTTGGTTTTCATTCTTTTGGGAAGACACTTCAATCTAGCAACTAAAAGACCAAGAATGAGAACTTGATCATGAAAGGAGTGTATTAGAGATCATAAAAGGAGTTTTAAATCTCAAAATCCTTACACACTTACTTTTGTTGAATCAAACAAACTAAATGGACGGGCACAACTAGGGAAAATGATTAGGGAATCCAAATGCATTAGGACAGACATATCTTAGTTGGTTCTCATTTCTTTGGGAAGATACTTTAATCTAGCAAATAAAAAACCAAGAATGAGTACTTGATCATGAAAGGAGTATTTTATAGATCATAAAGGGAGTGTTAAATCTCAAAATCCTTAGACACATACTTTTGTTGAATCAAACAAACTAAATGGATGGACACAACTAGGAAAAAATTGATTAAGGAATCCTAAATACGTTAGGACATGCATATATTAGTTGGTTCTCATTCTTTTGGAATGATACTTCAATCTAGCGAATAAAAAACAAAGAATCAGCACTTATTCATTTAACGAGTCTTTTAGAGATCATAAAGGGAGTTTTAAATCTCAAAATCCTTACACACTTAATTTTGTTAAATTACTTTTAAATCTCAATATCCTTACACACGTACTTTTGTTATATCAAACAAACTAAATGGATTAACACAACTAGACAAAATGATTAGAAAATCTTAACATGATGGACATAACCAGGCAAAAAGATTGGAGAATCCTAAATGCATTACGACATGCATATCTTAGTTGGTTCTCATTCTTTTAAGAAGATACTTCAATCTAGCAACTGAAAGACCAAGAATGAGAACTTGATCATGAAAGGAGTCTTTTAGAAATAATAATGGGAGTTTTGAATCTCAAAATCCTTACACACTTACTTTTGTTGAATTAAACAAACTAAATGGATGAACAAAATTAGGCAAAATGATTAGGGAATCCTAAACGCATTAGGACATGCACATCTTAGTTTGTTATCATTCTTTTGGATAGATACTTCAATCTAACAACTAAAACACCAAGAATGACAACTTGATCATGAAATGTGTCCTTTAAAGATCATAAAGGGAGTTTTAAATCTCAAAATCCTTACACACTTACTTTTGTTGAATCAAACAAACTAAATTCATGGACAAAACTATGCAAAATGAATAGGCAATCCTAAATGCATTGGGACATGCATATCATAGTTGGTTCTCATTGTTTTGGTAAGGGACTCCAATCTAGCAACTAAGACACCAAAAATGAGAACTCGATCATGAAAGTAGTCTTCTAGACATCATAAAGGGAGTTTTAAATCTCAAAATCCTAACATACATACTTTTGTTGAGTCAAACAAACTAAATGGATGGACAAAACTAGGCAATATGATTAAGGAATCCTAAATGCATTAGGACATGCACATCTTAGGTTGTTCTCATTCGTTTGGGAAGATACTTCAATCTAGCAACTAAAAGACCAAGAATGAGAACTTGATAATGAAAGGTGTCTTTTATGGATCAGACAGGGAGTTCCAAATCTCAAAATCTTTACACACTTACTTTTAATGAATCAAACAAACTAAATGGATGGTCATAACTAGGCAAATTGGGAAGATACTTTAGTCTAGCAACTAAAAGACCAAGAATGAGAACTTGATAACAAAATGTGTCGTTTAGAGATGCTAAAGGGAGTTTTAAATCTCAAAATCCTTGCACACTTACTTTTATTGAATCAAACAAACTAAATGGATGAGCAAAACTAGGCAAAGTGATTAGGGAATCCTAAATGCATTAGGAAATACATATCTTAGTTGGTTCTCATTCTTTTTACGAAGATACTTCAATCTAGCAACTAAAAGACCTAGAATGAGAACTAGGTCATGAAAGTAGTCTTTTAGACATCATAAAGGGAGTTTTAAATACCAAAATCCTTACCCACATACTTTTGTTGAATCATATAAACTAAAATGAATGGAAAAACTAGGCAATATGATTAGAAAATCCTAAATGCATTAGGACATGCATATCTTAGTTGGTTCTTATTCTTTTTGGAAGGGACTGCAATCTAGCAACTCAAAGACCAACAATGAGAACTACATTAAGAAAGGAATCTTTTAGAATTATAAAGGGAGTTTTAAATACCAAAATCCTTACACACATACTTTTGTTGAATCAAACAAACTAAATGGATGGACAAAACTAGACAAATTGATTAGGAAATCCTATTTGCATTCGGACATACATATCGTAGTTGGTTCTTAATTTTTTGGGAAGAGACTCCAGTCTATCAACTAAAAGAACAAGTATCAGAACTAGATCATGAAAGGAGTTTTTTTAGAGATCATAAAGAGAGTTTTAAATCTCAAAATCCATACATAAATACTTTTGTTGAATAAAACAAACTAATATGATGGATACAACTAGGCAAAATGATCAGGGAATCCTAAATGCATTAGGAACATGCATATATTAGGTGGTTCCTATTCTTTTACGAAGATACTTCAATCTAGCAACTAAAAGACCAAGAATGAGAACTTGATCATGAAATGATTCTTTTAGAGATCATAAAAGGAGTTTTAAATCTCAAAATCTTTACGCACTTACTTTTGTTAAATCAAACAAACTAAATGGATGGGCACAACTAGGCAAAATGATTAGGGAATCCTAAATGCATTAGGACATGCATATCGTAGTTGGCTCTCATTATTTTGGGAAGATACTAAAATCTAGAAACTAAAAGACCAAGCATGAGAACTAGATCATGAAAGAAATCTTTTAGAGATCATAAAGGGAGTTTTAAATACCAAAATCCTTACATACTTTTGTTAAATCAAACAAACTAAATGGATGGACAAAACCAGGCAAAAGGAATAGGCAATCCTAAATGCATTGGGACATACACATCGTACTTGGTTCTTATTCTTTTAGGAAGAGACTCCTATCTAGCAACTAAAAGACCAACAATGACAACTAGACAATGAAAGGTGTCTTTTAGAGATCATAAACGGAGTTTTAAATCTCAAAATCCATACATAAATATTTTTGTTGAATCAAACAAAGTAAATAGATGGACAAAACTAGGAAAAATGATTAGGGAATCCTAAATGCATTAGGACATGCATATCGTAGTTGGTTCTCATTCTTATGGGAAGATACTGAAATCTAGAAACTAAAAGACTAAGAGTGAGAACTTGATCATGTAAGCAGTCTTTTAGAGATCCTAAAGGGAGTTTTCAATCTCAAAATCCTTACACACTTACTTTTGGTGAATCAAACAAACTAAATAGATGGACACAACTAGGCAAAATGATTAGGTTATCCTAAATGCATTATGACATACATCTCATACTTGGTTCTAATTCTTTGGGGAAGATACTTCAATCTAGCAACTAGAAGACCAAGAATGAGTATTTGATCATTAAAGGGGTCATTTATAGATCATAAACGGCGTTTTAAATCTCAAAATCTTTACACACATACTTTTGTTGAATCGAACAAACTAAAAGGATAGACACAACTAGACAAAATGATTAGGAAATCCTAAATGCATTATGACATGCATATATTAGGTGGTTCTCATTCTTTTACGAAGATACTTCAATCTAGCAACTTATAGACCAAGAATGAGAACTTTATCATGAAATGTATCTTTTAGAGATCATAAAAGGAGTTTTAAATCTCAAAATCCTTACACACTTACTTTTGTTGAATCAAACAAGATAAATTCATGGGCAGAACTAGGCAAAATGGTAAGGGAATCCTAAATGCATTAGGATATGCATAATTTAGGTTGTTCTCATTATTTTTGGAAGATACTGAAATCTAGAATCTAAAAGACCAAGAGTGAGAACTTGATCATGTAAGCAGTCTTTTAGAGATGCTAAAGGGAGTTTTAAATCTGAATATCCTTACACACTTACTTTTGTTGAATCAAACAAACTAAATGGATGGGGACAACTAGGCAAAATGATTAGGGAATCCTAAATGCATTAGGACATGCATATCTTAGTTGGTTTTCATTATTTTGGGAAGATACTACAATTTAGCAAATAAAAGACCTTGAATGAGAACTTGATCATGAAAGGAGTGTTTTAGAGATCATAAAGGGAGTTTTAAATCTCATAATCCTTACACACATACTTTCGTTGAATCAAACAAACTAAATGGATGGGCAAAACTAGGGGACAAAAATAGGAAATATGATTAGGGAATCCTAAATGCATTAGGACATGCACATCTTAGTTGGTTCTCAATATTTTTGGAAGATACTTCAATCTAACAACTAAAACACCAAGAATGAGAACTTGATCATGAAAGGTGTATACTAGAGATAATAAAGGGAGTTTTAAATCTCAAAATCCTTACGCACTTACTTTTGTTGACTCAAACAAACTAAATTGATGGGCACAACTTGGCAAAATGATATGGGAATCCTAAATGCATTAGGACATGCATATTTTGGGAAGATACTGAAATCTAGAAACTAAAAGACTAAGAGTGAGAACTTGATCATGAAAGCAGTCTCTTAGAGATCCTAAAGGGAGTTTTAAATCTCAAAATCCTTACACAGTTACTTTTGTTGAATCAAACACACTAAATGGATGGACACAACTTGGCAAAATGATTAGGGAATCCTAAATGCATTAGGACATGCATATATTACGTGGTTCTTTTTCTTTTACGAAGATACTTCAATCTAGCAACTAAAAGATCAAGAATGAGAACTTGATCATGAAAGGTGTCTTTAAGAGATCAGAAAGGGAGTTTTACATCTCAAAATCCTTACATACATACTTTCGTTGAATCAAACAAACTAAATGGATGGGCACAACCAGGAAAAATGAATAGGCAATCATAAATGCATTGGTACATGCATCTTATAGTTGGTTCTCATTCTTTTAGGAAGATACTCCAATTTAGCAAATAAAAGACCAAAAATGACAGCTAGATCATGAAATAGTCTCTTATACATCATAATGGGAGTTTTAAATCTCAAACTCCTTACATACATACTTTTTTTGAATCCAACAAACTAAATGGATGGACAAACCAGGCAAAATGAATAGGCCATCCTAAATGCATAGGGACATACACACCGTACTTGGTTCTTATTCTTTTGGGAAGAGACTCCTATCTAGTAACTAAAACAACAAGAATGAGAACTAGATCATGAATGGAGTCTTTTAGGGATCAAAAAGGGAATTTTAAATCTCAAAATCCATACATAAATACTTTTGTTGAATCAAACAAACTAAATAGATGGATAAAACTAGGCAATATGATTAGGGAATCCTAAATGCATTAGGGCATGCATATCTTAGTTCGTTCTCATTCTTTTGGGAAGATACTTCAATCTAACAACTAAAACACCAAGAATGAGAACTTGATCATGAAATGTGTCTTTTAGAGATCATAAAGGGAGTTTTAAATCTTAAACTCCTTACATACATACTTTTGTTGAATCAAACAAACTGAATGGATGGACAAAACTAGGCAATATGTTTTGGGAATCCTAAATGCATTAGGACATATATATCTTAGTTGTTTCTCATTCTTTTGGGAAGATACTTCAATATAGTAGCTAAAAGACCAAGAATGAGAACTTGATCATGAAAGGTGTCTTTTAGAGATCATAGAGGGAGTTTTAAATCTCAAAATCTTTACACCCTTACTTTTGTTGAATCAAACACACTAAATGAATTGGCACAACTAGGTAAAATGATTAGGGAATCCTAAATGCATTAGAACAAGCATATCTTAGTTGCTTCTCATTCTTTTCGGAAGATACTTCAATCTAGCATCTAAAAAGACCAAGAATGAGAACTTGATCATGAAATGTGTATTTTAGAGATCAGAAAGGGAGTTTTAAAACTCAAAATCTTTACACGCTTTCCTTTATTGAATCAAACAAACTAAATGGATGGGCACAACTAGGCAAAATTATTAGAGAATCCTAAATGTTTTAGGACATGCATATTATAGTTGGTTCTCATTCTTTTGGGAAGAGACTCCAATCTATCGACTAAACGACCAAAAATGAGAACTAGATCATGAAAGGTGTCTTTAAGAGATCATAGACGGAGTTTTAAATCTCAAAATCTTTACAATCTTACTTTTGTTGAATAAAACAAACTAAATAGATGGACAAAACTAGGCAATATGATTAGAGAATCCTAAATGCATAAGGTCATGCATATCTTAGTTAGTTCTAATTCTTTTGGGAAGATACTTCATCATTAAAGTAGTCTTTTAGACATCATTAATGGAGTTTTAAATCTCCAAATCCTTACATACATACTCTGTTGAATCAAATAAACTAAATGGATGGACAAAACAAGGCAAAATGAATAGGCAATCCTAATTGCATTGGGACATACACATCGTACTTGGTTCTTATTCTTTTGGGAAGACACTCCAATCTAGTAACTAAAAGAACAAGAATGAGAACTAGATAATGAAAGGAGTCTTTTAGGGATCATAAAGGGAATTTTAAATCTCAAAATCCATACATTAAGGGAATGCTATATGCATTAGGACATTCATATCGTAGTTGGTTCTCATTCGTTTGGGAAGAGACTCCAATTTAACAACTAAAAGACCAAACCTGAGAACTAGATCATGAAAGTAGGCTCTTAGATATCATAAATGGAGTTTTAAATCTTAAAATCCTTACATACATACTTTTGTTGAATCAAACAAACTAAACGGATAGACAAAACTAGGCAATATGATTAGGGAATCCTAAATGCATTAGGACATGCATATCGTAGTTGGTTTTCATTATTTTGGGAAGATACTTCAATCGAGCAACTAAAACACCAAGAATGAGAACTTCATCATGAAATGTGTCTTTTAAAGATCATAAAGGGAGTTTTAAATCTCAAAATCCTTACACACTTACTTTTGTTGAATCAAACAAACTAAATGGATGGACAAAACTAGGCAAAATAAATAGGCAATCCTAAATGTATTGGGACATGCATATCATAGTTGGTTCTCATTCTTTTGGTAAGAGACTCCAATCTACAAACTAATAGACCAAGAATGAGAACTAGATCATGTAGTTGGTTCTCATTCTTTTGGTAAGGGACTCCAATCTAGCAACTAAGAGACCAAAAATGAGAACTGGATCATGAAAGTAGTCTTTTAAACATCATAAAGGGAATTGGACATCTCAAAATCTTTACATACATACTTTTGTTCAATCAAATAAACTGAATGGATGGACAAAACTAGGCAATATGATTAAGGAATCCTAAATGTATTAGGACATGCACACTTAGTTGGTTCTCGTTCTTTTGGGAAGATACTTCAATCTAGCAATTAAATGACCAAGAATGAGAACTTTATCATGAAAGGTGTCTTTTAGAGATCATAGAGGGAATTTTAAATCTCAAAATCCTTACACCCTTACTTTTGTTGAATAAAACAAACGAAATGGATTGGCACAACTAGGCAAAATGATAAGGGAATCCTAAATGCATTAGGACACGCATATCTTAGTTGGTTCTCATTAATTTGGGAAGATTCTGAAATCTAGAAACTAAAAGACTAAGAGTGAGAACTTGATCATGAAAGCAGTCTCTTAGAGATCCTAAAGGGAGTTTTAAATCTCAAAATCCTTTTATACATACTTTTGTTGAATCAAACAAACTAAATCGATGGACAAAACTAGGCAATATGATTAGGGAATCCTATGCACATTAGGACATGCATATGTTGGTTCTCATTCGTTTGAGAAGATACTTCAATCCAGTAACTAAAAGACCAAAAATGAGAACTTGATCATGAAAGGAGTCTTTTAGGGATCATAAAGGGAGTGTTAAATCTCAAAATCCATACATAAATACTTTTGTTGAATCAAAGAAACTAAATGAATGGGAGAACTAGATCATGAAGGTAGACTTTTAGACATAATAAAGGGAGTTTAAATCTCAAAATCTTTACATACATACTTTTGTTGAATCAAATAAACTGAATGGATGGACAAAACTAGGCAATATGATTAGGGAATCTTGACGCAGTAGGATATGCACATCTTAGTTGGTTCTCATTCTTTTGGGAAGATCCTTCAATCTAACATCTAAAACACCAAGAATGAGAACTTGATCATGAAATGTGTTTTTTAGAGATCATAAAGGGAGTTTCAAATCTCAAAACCTTTACACACTTACTTTTGTTGAATTAAACAAACTAAATGGATGGACAAACTAGGCAAAATGAATAGGCAATCCTTAATGCATTGGGACATCTATATCATAGTTGGTTCTCATTCTTTTGGGAAGAGACTAAAATCTAGCAACTAAGAGACCAAAAATGAGAACTGGATCATGAAAGTAGTCTTTAGACATCATCAAGGGAGTTTTAAATGTCAAAATGCTTACATACATACTTTTGTTAAATAAAACATACTAAATGGATGGACAAAACTAGGCAAAATGAATAGGCAATCCTAAATGCATTGGGACATGCATATCATTGTTGGTTCTCATTCTTTTGGGAAAAGACTCCAATCTAGCCACTAAAAGACCAAAAATGAGAACTGGATCATGAAAGTTTAGTCTTTTAGACATCATAAAGGGAGTTTTAAATCTCAAAATGCTTACATACATACCTTTCTTGAATCAAACAAACTATATGGATGGAAAAAACTACGCAAAATGAATACGCAATCCTAAATGCATTGGGACATGCATATCATAGTTGGTTCTGATTCTTTTGGGAAAAGACTGCAATCTAGCCACTAAGAGACCAATAATGAGAACTGGATCTTGAAAGTAGCCTTTTAGACATCAAAACGGAATTTTAAATCTCAAAATGCTTACATACATACTTTTGTTGAATCAAACAAACTAAATGTATGAACAAAACCAGACAAAATGAATAGGCAATCCTAAATGCATTGGGACATACACACCGTTCTTGGTAACTAAAAGAACAAGAATGAGAACTAGATCATGAAAGGAGTCTTTTAGGCATCATAAAGGGAATTTTAAATCTCAAAATCCATACATAAATACTTTTGTTGAATCAAACAAACTAAATGGATAGACAAAACTAGGCGAAATTATTAGGGAATCCTTAATGCATTAGGACATGCATATCTTAGTTCGTTCTCATTCTCTTGGGAAGATAGTTCAATCTAACAACTAAAAGACTAAGAATGAGAACTTGATCATGAAATGTGTCTTTTAGAGATCATAAAGGGAGGTTCAAATCTCAAAATCCTTACACACTTACTTTTGTTGAATCAAACAAACTAGGCAACATGAATAAGGATTAGAGATTTTTTTTTTTGTAGATTGCGTTTCATTTTTTTTTTAATGAATTAGAAAAAACTAGATTTGGTGAAGTATGAACTTCGCCCGGATCAAGAAAGAAATTTTAGAAAAAGATAGAAAGATATTGCGAAATACCAAGCAAAAGTGGCTCTGATACCACGTGATGAGAGGTTGCCTAGGAAAAGACTTTTGCTCGGCGTTGGATAGACTGGTGATGGATCGAAGGATCGCACTGAGGTTGCGGTTTGTCCTCAGATATTCCCGGATTCAATCTTCCTTGGATATGACGTACCAAGACAGAGAAAGAATGTTGATTATTTGGCTAAAAACACCAAGCAATCAAAAAGGTTTTGAGTGAACAAAAAGGATATGACCTATTTTGCTCAAGAGTAAGAAAAAACAAACTTATGATTAAAAATATTTTGTGTTCTCAAAGCAAGAATTTCGACAGCAATTTATAGGAAAACAAGCTGGTCTTGATTGTTTACAAAAGAAACAGTCAAGCCATTAAAACAAAAAAATAAAAGGACATAAAGGCAAGATCCGGCCGTTACAAACGGCAAGAAGGCCAACCGTTGGTCGACCGGGCGCGCGCGACCGGTTACTTTGGTTCGCCAAGGTTCCACACCAGGGTCTGCCATTTCGGTTCGGTCCATGCGTCCTTAGCTTGGGCCATCTCACATTCGAGCCATTTTCCAAGTGTTCCGGCCCGTGTGTCAAGGCTTGGTTCGGCAGAAAAATCAAACGGGTCCTTTTTTGGTTCTGACCCGATGGTGTGGTTGTCGTCCTGGTCGACGTCCGGGGTAGCTTCATGATCGGTATGTTCGACCCGAACCAGACTGGTTCTGCTTGTGTTACTGGACTCCTCTCTATAGTTTGGGCGGTTAATGTCTCGTTTGGTCCGAGAGAATGTGTCGTCTGGTCGTGGTACCATGCGAAGCCCATCTTGGTTCCGAGTCGGGTCCACCCGGTACACGGCCGTGCGGTCGGTGGTTCGACGCAGGGGTTGGTTGGTCGAGGTAACCTCGACCAAGTCTCGGTTGAGTCTTTCCCGAATCTGTCCCACCGGTTCTAGCTGCGCTCCAACATCCGAGTTGTCAGCCTCGATGTCGCCGGGGTTGGCTCCTTGATTCCTATCAGAGAGTGCGCCGCGTTACTAGTAATCGTCCTTCAGCTGGATAGTCTACGGTGTTGTCTTCATGTTCTTCATCAAAAATTGGGCTCGTGTCTGACACAATCTTTCCAAGGAAATTGCACTTGAAGAATGGTTGATGCGTAGGGTAGGGAACTTGCGAGGTTACTAACACTCATAGTTCGGCGGTAGATCGATTCAGACCGTCCAAGGGTGTGAAAGCCCAATGGTATACCGATGTAAACCCGTTCCAACCTTGGATATGACGCACCAAGACGCTGGACTAGACCGGTTGTAAGGATTTGACAAACCAAACAACCAAAAGCTCTAAAGAACAAAAAAAGACTTTTTGAGACTTTAGAAAGAAAGCAAAAATCGCTTGATTATATTAAAAAATGAGTTGTGTCCTACAAATGGCAAATAGAATGCCAATTTATAGCCAAATTCCTAAGGCGAACATTTATTGGAATAAAAAAAAATAAACAAAAAAATAAAAGAAAAATCAAGAAAACATTAAACTTGGTCTTTGGTCTTGGTCTTTAATGTGGTCTTGGTCTTTGGTCTTGGTAATAGTCTTGGCCGGCCATAAATGAGCTAGCCGTTGGCCGCTGTCGGCCTTGACTCGGCCGTTATGCTCGAGCACGCGGTCGCCTTAACCAGCTGGTGCGCATAGTTCATCAACCTCATCAACCTCACAAACGTACTAGGTGCATTTGTTAGCACAAATGGCATAACCAACCATTCATACAATCCTAGTTTGGTTTTAAAGGCTGTTTTCCATTCATCGCCCTCCTTCATCCTAATTTGATGATAACTGCTTTTCAAATAAATTTTTGAGAAATAACATGAACCTTGCAACTCATCAAGCATATCATCTAATCTAGGAATGGGGTGTTGATACGTAACCGTGATATTGTTGATGGCTCGGCAATCAACGCACATTCGCCAGCTTCCGTCCTTCATTGGGACTAAGAGGACCGGTACGGCACAAGGACTCATACTTTCACGAATATAGCATTTCTCCATGAGCTCCCCAATCTGTTTTTGAAGATCCTTGGTCTCTACGGGGTTTGTCCTATAAGCCGGTCGGTTTGGCAATGAAGCTTCTGGGACAAAGTCAATTTGGTACTAGATCTATTATTCTACTAATTGACCCTAAAACTTATTGGTGTCAAAGAAATTAAAGCGAAATAAAAGAAAATTAAAAAAATAAAAGCAATTAAAGTCACTGTCAAGCCATGGTCCGCCTTTAATGTGCAGTCTTGGTCTTGGTTTTGGTCTTGGTTTTGGTTGTACTTTAATGCGCCAAGTTATTGGTCGCTGTCGACTTTGACTTGGCCGCTGCGGTCGAACGTGCGGCCGTCCTGACCTGGTTGTGAGACGACCAACACGGTACATGGATTTTGTTTGGACGGTCCGTTTTGAGTGAAATTGATTTCACTAATCAATGCAAGTGTGGCCGCATCTTAAAAAAGTTTACTGTGGGAACTTGTCATTGGGCTGGGTGGAAACATCATTAGGTCATGGTCGCCGGTTCTGTCCATGGGTAAAATTTCTTGGTCAATTTCAAATCTAGCCCATCTCGATCACTCTTCTTAAAATATTAAGATTGGGTTTGGATCGTATGATGGCTTCCGGTGGCATGAGATCTTTGGATCGTATGGACCTTCGGGGTTGGTAAGGGGTAGAAATTGCTAGGTAGATGAAAAATCACTAAGTATATAATGGAAAAGGGATTAATAGGTTGCTAGTATGAATTTTATATATTGATTGGGTGGATTGATATATCGTGATTGCATGTGGGCAGAATAGTGTGATGCAGGTAAGGACTAATGTATGGACCAGATCGCGAGATAATAAAAACTATCAAGGATCAAGTGTTTTGAACTTGAGGATATTTCATGAAAGTTATAAAAAAATATTTGTATTGTAGCCTACTATTTTTACGATATTTGGTCTCCGATCCTTTTTTATATAGTCTCAATATTTTCTTACATAATACCCTTATATTTACTCGATCAACGAATTTCTACGTAGAATTTTTACAAAGTTGAGGACAAGTGTATGGACTGGTTCGATTTTTACTTAGAATTTTCAACGGATTTCTCAAGATTTTGGGGTCAGGGTGTTTTAGGAGAAGCACAGGGAGAGCCCTACAAGCGGAAATATAAGGGAGAGAAGCTTGGGGAGAGCCTTATTGGGAGAATTTTGTTGAAAACCCTACAAAAAATACTTTCGGTTAAATCCCTATGTGGAGAAGCTCGAGAAGTGGCAACACAAAAGAATGCTCAAGGGGATTTTGGGATGACAATGGGTTATCATCCCGAATATTCTTTTACTCAAGTCAGAACAAGTCCACATTATCAGCTGGAGAAATTGAAAAAGAGAGGTGGGAAGAGGTTGGTTCTGATCAAGGCTTAGGAGAAAATCCAGGAATTAAAAAGTTATTTTGAGCTTAGAAAGTCTTCCCTTAAGAAGAGATCAAAAGAACCAATTGACGACATGAGCAAAAGGAGAGAAATAGTTCTCCTCGTATATGTCCTAGGGAAAGAAGCAGAATAGTTTTTTTATGAGAGAGAGAGAGAGATTTATAGGAAAATACTTTAGGTTATGTAGTTTTCCATAAGTGAGGTTTGGTATACTTTTTAAAGTATAAAGTGAAGAAAAAAAGTCTCTTATGTGTGCACGTTTACTCACACATATAGGCTTTCATAAATAGCAGACAATAGAATGTTATATGACGTTATTCAGATGTTATAGAATTGTGTGGTTGAAATTCATCCTAATAATAGTCCTACTTTTTTTTTTGTATGAAAGCAAATAGTGTAAAATCCAAAATGATGAATTTGCGTTTCTGAATTCCACCAAAAAGAAAGTAGAATTGGTGTATAAAGCTGCTAACCTCCATCTAGCTCGTCATCCCAAGTGTAAATTGCATCTCCTTGGAGGGATTTTCCAAGCACCCACGGTTTGGGCGTCACATTAGCTGGAGAATATTAAGATTGGATTTGACATACCTAGCTTAAAGTGGTTGGGCACCTCTCTCAATCGACTTCGAGCCTAGGATGGACCGCACATAGATTAACGTTTATGACCATGGACAAGCACTATCCCGTAGAGGAAATAATGTTGGTTATTCGCTCATGAGCATAAGTTCTCCCCGAATAGATTGACCCATATTGTTTTACATGGTGGTTGGTGACAAAGGGTAACCACTCCAATTATCAATTTCATAAACGGAATGCGCCCTCTCTAACAATAATAACCAAGATTGGAGCATGTTATTTGACTCTTACACACCTACCTAAGGACCATGAAGATACCTTGAGAGGGAGAAAATATTTTCCTCGTGCATGAGGCATTAACACAAGGAGGGCTGTTATCTTTTTGCAGCATATGTGTTCTAGCTTTTGGTAAGCAGCGTGTTTCCGCGGGGCGTTATCCCGACCTCTGAACTGCCATGACAGTCTTTATGTTGTGTATACGCTGGAAATGTTTGTTTGCTGTTGTGAAATGTGAGAAGTATGTCACTTATGAGCATATAGAGCATTTGAATCTTCCCAAATGAACGATGCCTTTGAGGCTTGTAAGTTCACGATGACCTTACAAGTGAGTTTCCATCTGGGCAGGCCGACTATAGACTTCATGGATGCTCATCCCCAGAAAAAGCGTGCACATCGAAAGTTTAATGACCGACTCCCAAAATATTTTTGTTGTATTGGAAATGGGGAAAGGAGGTTTAGCTCTAAGCGAAGTTTTATTTCTCGGAAAACACTTGTAATTGTTTATGAATGGAATAATGATGCTGAATTTTGTCTAAGTATGGAACATTCTATGAACACTTGATATGATTATGGTCTGGGCTGAGTAATCATAAGCTAATCAAGAAACGACCGGGATATAAGAAAGGAAAGAACATGATCGCAAGGCCCTTTAAGAAATATTCGGCAATTGGGCAATGTGGGTTCGTAGTAAGGTAAGTTCGATTGGCCATTGATAAGATGTTGGGGTCGGTTTTTATCCATCCGAAATCAATAGCCAAATTGGGCCTGGCATAATTTTGTAGACTTCTCGCGAGGTCGACCTGAATCAAGTTCGGGCCGAACCGACGATTCAGCAAAGCCAATTTAACGTTGACCGAAATCTGAGACGAACCAAATCATGTTACATACCAAACCGACGACAATCCAAATAAATGACGAGCTGAATCAACGACGCTGAACCAAACAAACCGAATTGTTGTTTTTCCTGGGAAGATAAAGCTGAATCGAACAAAGACGGCGAAGAAGTGAAAAAAGATGGAAACAAATCTTAGAGAATATACTCTAATATTCTCGCACAAGTGATGAAGAAAAAGTATAAAAAATAGAAGAACACTTCGAAAGAAAGAATTTTTTGACCTAGAAGGATACATAAATAAAAATATTTACCGTCTCTATCGCAATATCACTTGTACAAAAAGCTTATCAGGAACAGCAATGAAAATCATCTTTGGATCTTTATTCTCCCGATTCTTCCATAGAAACTTCAGTTTTCCTAAATTTCGTTATAAAATTTAGTTGTGCTGATTCCTCCATTGAAACTTACCGCCATGGCTGTTGCTAACACGGTGCCGCCACTGCCGCCAACACTAGTTTTTCCCAAAATGGGTAAGGATACGGGGATGGTGAACTTGATGGTCACCTAAGTGTTGTTTGCGCATATATTCTAGCAGTTTCGATTTCCATTGGCGTAGTTGGTCCAAGATGCTAATAGGGCAAATGGCAAAATTGGTTCTAATTCAGGTTTAGAAGTTAGTCCACAGTTTAAACTGATGTTTATGAGTTTAGAAAAGAATCAAGAGAAGAGATGGACAAAAAGAGAGAATTTTCTTCTATATATTTCAAGAAAAGTAAGAATCTCGTTTTACAAGAAAGAAACACATATTTATAGAAAAATATATATATGGTCTTCTTGAAATGAGGCAAATATATGAAATAGATAATTACTAAAATAATTTTGAAAAGTTGCTTAATTACTAAAACTTTCAAGATTATTAAATGGAAATTGCACTCTATAATACTAAAACGATACCAAATTCATTATATAACATGCATCCCACTAAATTTAGGTAACTAACAGTTTAGCTATGTAAATTACCATTTATACCATTTTATTCAAATGTTTCACCAGACCCTACCCCGTTCTCTCCCCGTTAATATCTTCCTCACTCAACAGCTAGATTTTTTCTCAAGCCAGCCCCCGGATATCTAGCTCTCTCGCTCGCCGCCAGATCTGCCCTCCGACACCAGATCTACCTGCCCGCCGCCGGAACTCCCGCCTAGACGCCAGATATAACCCACAATCGACGGATCTCCCGCACCTCCCCCCCACCGTCGATACAGTCTCTACCGCACCACTAGTCGCACCGCTTACGGATCTCTCACGCCGCCGGCCAATCGCACCACCGACGGATCGCCTGTGCTGTCTGTCCGTCGCTGCTGTCTCTACCCGCGCCGCCAATCACTACTGTCGACGGACGGTAATGCTGACTATATTGTGAATTATAACTGACTATATTGTGAATTATAGCTGACTATTTTGTGAATTATAGTTAACTCTTTTTTGTTCCTATTAAGAAATGTTATCTATTTGCTCTTGATTTATGGAGGTCACCATATAACCACACATCACACAAAATGTGTCCATAATAGCTGACTATATATACGAACATAGGTAACTATTTTGCGAAAACATAGTTGACTATGTCTATTAACTGACTATATATACAAACATATATAACTATTTCGCGAAGACATAGTTGACTATGCTATTAAAAATTACCACCATAAACGCTTTCATCTAACACGTCCCTTGGAGTGCCTGCAATGGTGAATAAGACGGACGTCAAAGCTGATTATAGTGTGAATTATAGCTGACTATATTGTGAAATATAGCTGACTACATTGTGAATTATAGCTGACCATATTGTGAATTATAGTTAACTATTTTCTGGTCTTATTAAAAAATATCATATATTTGCTTATGGTTTATGCAGGTCATCACATCAACATACATCATACAAAATAGGTCCATAATAGCTGACTTTATATACCAACATAGATAACTATTTCACAAAAACATAGTTGACTATGTGTATTAACTGACTATATATTATTCACCTAATTAGTCTATCTAAACATATTATTCACCTAATTAACCCATTATTAGACCAATCCTAATTTTAGAGGAAAATATTTATAAACCTGACTTTCTGTTTAATAGACAAAAATGCCATTAATATTAAAATTATATAAAAAATAATATTAATACTTAAAAATAATTTTTATTAAAAAAATTACTGATTTAAAAAATAATTTTTTTGTTTAAATATAATAATTTTTTATTTAACAAAAATCATTTTTTTAAATAAACGTTTGTGATTTGCATTTGCGATTAGCGTATGCGATTAGCGTTTGCGATTGGTGTTTTTAATGATTGTAGATTTATATTGATGTGATTTCTAAATGGTGGTAGACTTATATAATTCGGCGTTTCAACCAGCGTTTGCGTTAGAAATTTATTGTATATATATCACAAATCACAAATAAGTCTACCACCATTGGATATACACATATAAGTCTACCATCATTGGATGTAAACATAAATCTACTATTATTGTCTGTAAATATACAAGTTTGCTATCATTGTATGTAAAAACAAGTCTACCATCACATTGACAATGGTATAAATAAAACTACCACCATAGTAAAAAATAAGTCTACTAACTTTAGCATGTTTTAGTAAACTTGGAAAGATTGAAAAAGTCTACCGTCAAAACCAAAAAATCTACCGTTTGATTATAAATCTACCATCACTAAAAATATATCTACGGTCAAATACTAAACAAAAAATGTCTATCGTCAAAATAAATAAATCTAGCAACAAAAATAAATCTACCATCAAACAATATAAATCTACCATTAATACGAATCAAAATAAATCTACCACCAATACAAATAAATCTACCACGGCTAAATTAATTTACCGTCAAACAAAAACAAATCTGCCACGGTTACTAATAAGTATACCACAAAAAATAAGTCTACCACCATTGACTGGTAAATCCATAAGCAAAAAATATGTCTACCACGTCGAAAACAATAAGTCTACAAAATAAGTCTACCGGTCCAAAAATAAGTCTATCACTCCAAAATAAGTCTATCACTCCAAAATAAATCTACCACTCCAACAATAAGTCTACCGGCTGATAAATAAGTCTACCGGTCCAAAAATAAGTCTATCACTCCAAAATAAATCTATCATTCCAACAATAAGTCTACTGGTTGAAAAATAAGTCTACCGCTTCAAATATAAGTCCACCGCTCCAAAAATAAGTCTACTGCTCCAAAAATAAGTCTATCATTCTATTAATAAGTTTACCGTAACTATACGGTAGACTTATTTTTTTGCGTTAATATTTTTTCGCTTTTTGTCTATGTAACAAAGAAAGGTAATATCATTTTCGTAAATACGTTTTTTGTCAACACATCGAAAATGCGTAATATGGATAGTGAAGATTGTTTTTGTAATTACCAAAAATTGTTATTGGTTTAGTTATTTTCAAATTTGTGAAGTCGTTTTAGGAATTCTCTTCGTGAAAGAAAAAAGTTTTTAATAGGGATAAATTTTCATTAAAAAATAAAAAGTAAACTGACATGTGACATTCTTTGAATGGTCCAAAATTGTATGGTAAAAATTCATCTACAAGCATATTGTCATTATATCTTCCAACATGTGGTATTTTTAAAAACAAACACACCATTATGCTTACATTACGCTTACATTACGTTTACATTACACTTACATTACGCTTACATTACACTTACATTACGCTTACATAACGCTTACATTACGATTACATTACGCTTACATTACGCTTACATTACGCTTACATTACACTTATATTATGCTTACATTACACTTACATTATGCTTACATTATGTTTACATTACGTTTACATTACCCCCATATTACTGATAATATTGACAAGACCATTCGTGATCGGATTGTCAACCCTCCTTAATCAGAGTCCAGCAAGCATGGTTTTCTCCAACATCGTTGGCATATTTTAAAAACAGTTTCATGAAAATGTTTTTTTTTCTAGTTTTGTACCTCTTTTGGGAAACAATTTCTGTTTTATTTATTTATTTCTATTTTGTTTATCAACAATATTGAAAAATACGGACTTTGTAGCCATCTTGGTGACATTAAATCAGCAAATTCATTTCCAAATCTTTGTAAATATTTTTTGGTTATTAATAAAATTTTTATTTAAAAAAACTAGTGATATTCTTAGTTCTACTCACACTTGCGAGAACTTTGACACAACCTCTATAACTTCTAAATTATGTCAATTACTAATAAATACCCGCAAACAATAGACTTCGGAAAACAGTTATATGTTTCATGGCTAATGAATTTATATGCTATTTTCTTTGATTATCGTGTTCTCTTCGTTTAATACTACTCAATACATTGAGACAAAAAAAAAGAATGTATAAATGAAACCAACAGGGCCCCAAAAACCTCACCGAGATCAACCATTCAATCTAAACTCAAAACATCACCCTTGCGACGAGAAACCAAACTCCGGCGATCAACAAAATCAAAGAATTAGAAGAAGAAAAAAAAGAAGAAGCCGAGGAAGCAACAATCTGAATTGGGAAATTGCATTGCCCTTGAGATATATTCTGCGTCGTGATGGTGGCCAAACCTTGGAAGAAACAAGCAGTCTCATCTTGATTTTTCTCTTGAAAATACATATTAAACGCATATGACGCGTTCCCATTTGCATCAAGACTATTGCAGGAAGATCCGTAACCAAGCCCTGTGCAGTCCGAATAAGTGCAGGCGAAATCTATGTTATCCGCAAGTTTTGTCAAATCTTTGGCCTGTGGATTGAACATACACCACTTGTTGGGTAGATACGTTACGTTTTGTGCACCAATCAAGAACTTGTTCTGTCCTTGACCCGATAGATCTATGGGAAACTTTGGTTGCCCGTCAAATTGAAATATTCCCCAATGGCGTTCAAAGTCTCCTGGTGCTATACTTTTCGCATCCTCATCGAGTAATCCGAACAAGTATACCTCAATGTAAGTGGGTCTCAATGGGGTGCCTTTGTTTGTTCCAAGCCTCGGTAAAAGTCCATTGTAGAATCTATATGCATTGCCTGGGACAATCCAGTTTAAGAATCAAAATTAAAACACTTGATGAAAGTGAAATTACATCTAAAGCATTGGAAATTTTAGAAATATACCGGTGTTAGCATGTTTGTCACCCTCTGTTGGCCAACCAACTTCTCCAACGATTATAGGCATATCTCCATGGCCAACAGCTTTCAAAGACGATACAAAAGTGTCGAAATTGGCATCGAAAACGTTTGTATAATCAATGCCGTGGTCATTTATCGGTTGAGCACCATCGAAGAAGGCGTAGTTCAGTGGGAAATCATCATTCCCATAGAGACTTAAGAAAGGGTAGATGTTAATTGAGATGGGAGCGTTGTTCTTGCCAAGAAAGTCAACAATCTGTGTCATTTGACCGATGATATCGGGACGGAATCTTCCTGCAGATGGCACAGGGTTGCTTGCTGGTGAATCGTAGACATCAGCGTTTAAAGGAACTGTGGCTTTGACGGCGTTTCCTAGTCCAGCTTCATTTAGAGCGTTTTGGATGTTTTGAAGTGCAGGGAATGTAAGGTTTATGAATGTTCCGTTGTATGATTTAAGGAATGGCTCATTCCCAACAGCTACGAGCCTGAAAGACATCCACAAGAGATTAGCTTCACCTAAGACAATATAAACATTTTGTATGAACATGTTTTGCGTTTGAAAGTTTTGTTACAAAATTTACTTTTTCAGTGATTTGATTTCACTCCCAAACAACACAGCTTTCACTAGACATACGAATCCCAACACAACAGATCTTTAGACACACATATAAACATTTTTTCTATTATATTGTAGTAAACAAGATAAGATGGGTGATGTCTAAAGTAACACGAACTTATGAAAATTAGTATCAGCATTAACTATTCTTATGTGTCCTCTGTTTATGAGAAATGGGTCTCGTTATGTGATTTCGAAATCAAACTAATTTACAAAAATGCAATATTGTTACTGTCCAAAACACAGGAATACCTTAATCTTCCATTGACCACATACTAATTTACAAAAATGCAATTTTGGGTGATATTATCTTGACTAGTCAATTCTCATTCGTGCAACGCAAAATGTGTGTGGTTCAGCAGAGACCTTCTTATTCATACAAATTAAATTTGATTCTTAAAGCTTTCTTATTCTTTTTACTTCCCATTGCGTTTCATGTGATAAAAAATCAACTTTTGTGATATTTTCTTTCAAGCACACTTTCTTACGATAAGACACACTTCAGAATCAGACATTTTTTGTATGATTCTGTAGATAAGCATATCTCAATACGTTTTGCAATTGACAGTTTCAGGCTTTCTTAAATTAAACAGTCATGGGTTTATGAGATTTGAGCAAACAAATACAAAGAATGTTGCAAGATTTAAGATTTCAAAGATTCAATTTAAGAATCAAATGACACTAAAGCCAATCAGTAACAATCAAATTGAGAAAGAAGGCATAGAGACAGGGACTTACGTGATATTGACACCGCCACTGAAGTTATAACGAGTGACATTCTTACGAACCCAATCCTTGGCTCGGTCGTAACTACCCATTACCTTAAGTTGATCATTTGGAATAGCGACCATCACTTCGAGACCCGAGCCAGCGAGTGCACCCATTGTGGTCTCGTCGGCGTCGAAAAGCTTAACTTTTTTGATGTTATTGTCCAACAACATCTGAACCACTGTCTTTGGAGGCAGCTTATGTGTCGCCATTGTTCCCCAATTCACGCCTAAGCCATTGACAAATATACCCAGAGGATCTAATAGGATTGCGAATCCGACGACGAGGGCCAACAGATTCGCCATCCTGAGATATAACGAAACGGGTTAGGACGGGAGTTACTCAAAAACAGGTTGTGGAATACTCAAATCTGTGAGAAATGAGAAACTTGTAGATATGAAAACTGATGAACGCGTACAGAGGGGAAGAGGAAACGCGTGTAGACTGTTGTTCGAAAGATTTTGGAAGGGAAACCTAAAACGGAAAACTTTTAGTTTTAGGAAAGCTAAAAGAACGATAAAAGTGAGATATTTTAGGGTGAATTGTGAATAATGAATAAAATAAAATAATATTGTGTTTTAATAGAAATGACGTTGTGGGTGGATTTATAACGGCTCTTTTTTCTTAGGAGAGAACATGGGGCGCGGAGTCCACCAATGATAGCTCAGTCGTTGTCATAATAATGACTATTAAACAAACTTATTCGTGGGGCATACCGGGTTACCGACATATAGTTTCAAAATTTTATTGCATTGTTTTTCAAACTAATTAGCTTTTTTGTCCTTAAAGTTAATTAGCTTCTGTTCATGAGGTATTTGCAGATGCTTACATGAAATGGTTTTATGCTTAATGGAATGGGAGAACTAGTTCTAACACTGGAGAGATGAGGCTGTTAGAACCACAAAATTCTATCAAGAAATAGCGATTATAAATTGATGTAAACAATTACAGAGTTAAGTGGGTTAATATTATTTTTAGATATGTGAATTAATAGAATAACACATGTAAAAACAAATTTAGTTAAATAACAAAATTTCGGATAGAAATGACAAATAAATCTTTAGTGCAAATCGATAAAATCTGTAAAAAAACGTGCAAAAAATTACAAATTGTTAAAAATCATTAAAAAGGAAAAAGAAAAAAAAGAAAAAACAGGAAGACTGTTATCTTCCTTCGTGAAAAGAGACAAGTCTCAAAAACAAAAAAGGCGTATAAAAGAAATAAAGCAAAAAGAAACCCAACAACACATTTGCAAATTAATGACCTATGAACTAAATATGACATCAATTGAGGAAAGAGGATTTTATTGAGTGGATCTAGGGTTTTGGGAGAAGCAGGATTTACTTTTAGTAGTATATATTTGGGAATACAGCTACACGGGTGTGTAGCGCTACTGAGATCACAAAAACCAGAAACAAGCATATATCAATAGAAGACAGATGGTGAAGGTGCTAGAGAGGTTTGTATAGTTGCATATAAAATTCTAATTTTAAAAAAATTTCAAAGTTATAGTCAACTATGTTATGTAAGTACCAAAATTTCA
The DNA here is from genome assembly GCA_000218505.1 of Schrenkiella parvula. Classification (NCBI taxonomy): domain Eukaryota; kingdom Viridiplantae; phylum Streptophyta; class Magnoliopsida; order Brassicales; family Brassicaceae; genus Schrenkiella; species Schrenkiella parvula. The sequence goes on along the minus strand of CM001191.1, from coordinate 9,058,239 downwards.
TAACAATGATATGAAATCGGTTTTACAGATGGAGAAAGGGACGATAGTTGTATTAATGTATATATCTTATAAAATTTATCTATATAGTTCACTATATACATCATATATAAGTTACTATATTAATCAAACAATTACTATTACAATAATTACTATTACCTATGTATGAAGCTATAATCTTCGTTATAACTTACAATTGTGATTGCTAAGGTTTATTAGTCTTAGCATTTTAGTTAGCTACAATGATTATAATGGTTTGCTATTCTCATTCATATATTTCACTATAGCTAAAGATATAGTTCATTATAAACACAATTTTTCTATTTGGTATTGATGAGTGTTTGCTAACAAGTTTGTTGTCTTAATTATGGCAACTTTATGCAGCGTCGGTCGAAAAAAGGAGCATGTATGTGCAGTAGGTGCCTCCGGCGAGGATACAACAAGACATCGTGTAAGATGCCGCCTAAGGACCCGACAATGAGAATCTAAATGCATTAGAAATTGGGGAAATTGCGGAGAATATACCACCATTCTATTTTATTTTTTGGCTACCAAATGCATTTAATATACGCTTAGAATTTGTGACTGTGAATTATCTGGCATAAACGTTTTCCTGTAAAAGAACCCATGATGGATTCCCAATTAAACTCATTTCCATTTTTATATTAAGCTGTTTCATTCAAGTAGTTATGTTATTATTGAATATTTGTTCAAATAATTGACTATTCAAGATTGAGCGGAATAGATAACAAGTATAAAATAATAATAATAATAATAATAATCGCAGAGGCAAATATTAAATAGATAAGGTTTCATAAAATAGTTATCATGGGAATGTTCTATCCAATCTAACAAAGGATATTAGGAAGATTGAAAATATAATTGTTCACGTTGACGTTGATAATGGAAGAGGAGATATATATTTCACAAAAATTTCAATTCCAAAGTTCTTTCTTGCCTCTTTGACATATGCTTATTCCAAGTTAGATGCAAACACAATTGCACCAAATGCATGTAGCTGAAATAGCAATATTGTTGGTGTTTATTTGTAAATAAATAAACATATTGTCTTGATTATATAAATATTATTAGAATTTACATTATTTTATAAACACCTCATTAGTTACGTGTATGTCGATTACGAAAAATCTTGTTCAACTGTGAAAAGCACCGATTCATTAATGAGAAGTGTTGCTTGATCAATATCTACACTATAATAACATGATTTTTTTAACCAGAGGCTGACACGTCAACATCTGTATGCTTGACACGTCAGCATTTGTATGCTTGACACGTGTCAGCCGTGTAATTTAAAAAAAAAGCAAAAAAACAAAAGTGATGTCGTTTCGTTCGTTACTCGTTGTTGACATAATTAAGCAGTCAGGCCGTGTTTTTGGAACTCATGTAGTAAGGTAAAAACTTCATCTTTTAGATGTCTTTTCTACGATTCAAACATATAGTTTTCCTTTAACTTACATTTTCTATGGTTTCATTATTTTTGATAAAGAAGTCAAATTCGTTTTTGTTTATTTGCTAATACTTATAATTCGTGTATGCATACAAGTTTAGCGTATATAGGGCTCATTAAGTAAAATGAACCTTTCTATGTACGTTATATCATGAAATTATTAAACCATATATTATTAAACCGCATGACATGTTATATATTTTTAAAAATATCACCAAAGGTTCACTTATTAAAATATTTGTCTTCTCTTTTATTGGTCAACATGAATTCTATTGTACATTCTAACAACTACTTATCCTAAGCATTTTTAAAAATTAAATTCTTGATAATTAAATTAAGTTAAAAAATTACAGATTTCTTTAGTGTCGAATTTAAGATTTGTAAACATCTAACCAAATCCGGGTATGATTTTATTTTTCAGCAAACATTTTCGAAGTTAAATCAATTAAAAAAATGTATGATGTATATTAAAAAAAATTCACCATAATTATAGATGGATTAATATTTTAATAAAATAGCTTACCTAATTTTTTAATCATTTATATAATTTGGTATAATGAAGATTAATTTGGTAAAATGAATACAAAGGGACAATTATTATACTATTTGTATACTCTTTTATTAGTCAACATTAATTGAATAGTCCATGCTAACATTATTAATCCAAAGCGTTTCTTAAAATTAAATTCTAAATACTTAGAACTTAAACAATAAACAGTAATCGAAAATACAGATTAAGATTTATAAACATATAACCATAACCGGGTATGATTTTATTTTACAGTAAACATTTTGAAAGTTAAATAAATTATAAACACAAGACTTACAGTCTATAATCATGATATTATTTAGAATCGAAGTATATTAAAATTTTAACTTACGTAAACTTATAAAAAAAAAATTATTAGATAAAAACCACTAATATGTACTTAAACAATTGACACATGATCGTTTATTAAAAATAATTAAATGATTTCGAAACTCAGCGTTTTGAATAAACGCAACCCTTAAAAAAATCAACGAACATTCGCGACTCATATTTCCTTGACCTAAAAAAAATTAGTTCTCTCTCGCCTCTCTCATCGCCTCATCCCATTTTCTCAGATCCGCGAGCTTTCTCTCTCGCTTCTCTCCTCTACTCCTCTCTTCTTACATCTATCTCCTTCTCTTCCACAGAAACGCGATCTCCTTTTCCTCTTTATACCTCAAATCTTCCTACCTAGACTTCGTTCTCCACTGCATGTTGAAATCGATTCGACTTACTCACTCGGCGATTTTTCTTCAGCTGCTACCTCCTCTTTCACTCTGATCTCCTTCTTTCGCATGTAATTGCCGAGATCTGCAGCTCGGATCTGTCTAATCGGGTAATTTCTATACTGCAGATTTAATTTATAAACGTCTGATACTTATCGATATTGACTACGTTTTTTCTTCTGGTTGATTCCCCGCCGACATCTGATATGCTACCACGCCGGGAGTGGTACAAATCCCATATCAATGTTGAATGGTGCAACACCTCAAAGGCAATAAAATATCTATTCAAGTACATTACCAAAGTGATATATAAGGCGACAATTGTATTCCAAAATACCACAACTGGAGAGGATACCCAGGGGAAGGCAGCAGCAAAAATTGATGAGATTTCAAACTTCCAAGAGTGTCAATATTTATCAGCGTGTGAAGCAGTATGGAGAATATTAAGTTTTGATATACACTACCAAAAACCAGCAGTACATAAACTGACAGCGAATCTTGAAAGACAACAAAGTATTGTCTTTGAAGAGAATGAAGATCTTGAGAGTGTGGCGTCCAAATCAGCTTATCGTTACACAATGTTGACGGGATGGATGAAAGCAAACCGAACCATACCAGAAGCTAAACTATTGATTTACATTCAGTTCCCAACTATGTTTGTGTGGGGTTTGCAGCAAAGGATATGGACATTTCGTAAACAAGGTTTCACTATTGGAAGAATTGTTAATATTCATCCATCAGCTGGTGAGGTGTACTATTTAAGAATGATGCTGATTCATGTTAAGGGATATACAACCTTTGAGGAAATAAGCACGGTTAACGGAGTCATTTATGATACCTACAAAGAGAGTTGCTATGCTATGGGCCTTTTACACGGTGATAAGGAATGGCATGAAGTTATGGATGAATCAGCTCTCTGGGCTACTGCATATCAGTTACGAGAACTGTTTGTTACTTTACTGCTATATTGTCAAATTACTAATTCATTGAAGCTTTGGAACACATGTTGGAAGAGTCTTGGAGAGGATATCTTATACAAACAAAGAAAAAGACTCATCTTCAAAAACATGTGTTTAAATGATGAGCAACTGCAGCAGTATACATTGATCAAAGTTCAGAAGCTACTCCTACAAAATGATAAGACTCTTTCAGACTTCCCAGAAATGCCAGCTGTAAACAGAGAAATACTTAAAGATATGACGTCTTCCATGCTAGCACAGCTATGATAGAGAATATCAAAAAGAGGTACACTTCCAATCATTCTCTAAACTCAACAAAGAGCAGAAAGAAGTTTACGAGGCAGTTCTAAAATCCGTAAACAGTTCAGAAGGAAAATTGTTCTTCATATATGGACCAGGAGGAACTGGAAAAACTTTTGTTTACAAAACAATTATTTCCAAACTGCGGTCGGAAGGACAAGTAGTTATTCTAGTTGCGACATCAGGTATTGCTGCAACTCTCTTACGAGAAGGAAGAATAGCTCATTCAAGGTTTAAAATACCCATTGATCTGCATGAGAACTCAATGTGTGATATTAAACAAAAAACAATGCTTGGAGAACTTCTCATAAATGCAGATTTGCTTATATGGGATGAAGCCCCCATGGCCTATCGTTATGCATTTGAAGCATTGGATCATACCTTAAGAGATCTAATGAGTTGCCACAATAAAAAAGAAATGGATGAACATTTTGGAGGGAAAACAGTCTTATTTGGTGGTGAGTTTCGTCAAATTCTACCAGTTATACCTCAAGGGAGCAGACAAGACACAGTGCTAGCAACAATAAATAGATCTTACCTGTGAGATAAGTGTCATACATATGATCTTACCACGAACATGCGGGTTAGAGCTGAAGATAAAGAGTTTGCATCTTGGATTCTTGATGTTGGGAATGGTGATGCAAAAGCTGCCTTGGGTTTAGAGGATGAAGCGTGTGAAAATAGTCATATTGAGGTAGATATCAGCATGTTGTTGATGGAAGGAGAGAACCCTTTGGAGCAAATTCAAAAATCAACGTTCCCTGATTTTGAGAACTCTTACAAAGCTAAAGATTATTTAAAAGGACGTGCAATTCTTACTCCAAGGAATGAAACGGTGGATGAAATTAATGATTATTTCCTTTCTAAGATCAAGGGTGAAATGAAAGACTATCTTAGCGCCAATACTATTTCAAATGATGAAGATGATGTAAATGGTGTAAACCTCCTCTACAGAACAGAGTACCTAAACGCGTTGAAGTGTTCTGGACTACCTAATCATCAACTACGCCTAAAGCTCCATGCCCCTATACTTCTACTGAGAAATCTAAACCAAAAAGAAGGTTTATGCAATGGAACAAGGTTGATCATCACACGTTTAGGTGACAGAGTGCTTGAGGCAGAGATATTGTTAGGTAAGAATGCTGGGAAAAGAATCATCATACCAAGGATAATCATGACTACAGCAGAAACAAATTGTCCATATAAGATGCGATGATGCCAGTATCTAGTACGAGTTTGTTACGCTATGACCATTAATAAAACTCAAGGACAAAGCTTGGAGAATGTAGGGATTTAGCTTCCAAAACCTGTTTTCAGTCATGTTCAACTATATGTTGCATTATCAAAGGTAACTTCAAAAGGAGGCTTACACATTTGGAGCGGATCTCAAAAGAATAAACTTCAATCAGCATTGGAAAATGTAGTCTACAAAGAGATATTCAATAATCTTATCCTCCAAAAAAAGGTAAATTCAAATTGATAAAAATTAAAATTGTTCTTATTTATATTTTGATATGACTAACCCTATACTTCAATAAACACAGGAGATGATGAAATGTACACATCCAACTGATAAGTTCTGCAAATAAAACAACAAATGTCAGTCACTATTTCAATAGTTGTACATATATTTTAATTATATAGATATCTTAAAAAATATTTATTGTTTTAATAATATTGATAGGTCAAAAGAAAGACATTTAAAAAAAGCTATGAAGATCACATGTTAATACATTTCTGTAACAACAATTATCTCAATGTAAATACTTTGTTTTTACAACAATATTCATATATTATTTTTTTTCCTTTATAACATAACTTCAGTCATTAAATAATTGTTTTTATTTTAAAAATGAAAGCGCACCCGCGTATACACGCGGGTTATCACCTAGTATACATAATTAAAGACATCACCACAACAGAGAGGGGAAGAGGAGAGAGACAAGTCAGAGAGTAACAATACAAGTGAGTGACAAAGGAGAGAGATTGGAATTGATTCTGATCTTCTTCTTTGAATCCGTTTCTGAGAATCACAAAGTAGAGTTGCAAGGGTCTCTGTAAGGTGTCAATTCAGAGATCGATAGTTGTATCCTGCAAGATAGAAGCCCATTGAAGCTACATACACCAGTGTAGGGGTGAAATTCTGTCTTATGAGATTGTTTCTGCAAGCCTCTGTCAAACGTTTCTCTGCTTAAACAACCAAGAAGGAGAAATTGTCAAGTTAGTTTTCAGTTTGTAATCTATTGTATTTATATTATTATCTAATTAATAAAGTAAGCATATTACATTACATTGTGTATGATCTGCTTCTGTTTTATTCAAACAACAAATATAATTCTGATTCCATGTGAACCTGCAGTATTGAAAAGTAAAATGTAGTTAACTATATCATGATTATTGTTTGCAAAATAGTTGGTCATTTATTATAACTTAAATGAAATAGTTAACTATATCATGACTATTATTCACCAAAAGTCAATTTTATATTTTATATTAATACACTTTGGTAAAATGAAATTTTAACGAATGGATTTGATTTCCTAGTTAATTATATATAAATATATTGTCTAAATACGTAGTTGACTATCTTATATAAGTAGTTGACTATCTACAAATATATTCTTTTACACAGTTATACGCTATAATTGAATATGTGTTCAATATAGTTGACTATTCTTATCCACTATCGTATAGGAATTTGCAGATAACAAAAAATGTGTGGATGGATGAGAATGTTACCAGTCGTTCTGTGTGTAGCTTATGAATTGCCTCATCGAGATGACGAGGGTTAATTGACGAAACAAAAGGATGGGGAGGATTTTTTTGTGGTGGTGAGGGTTTGACGGAGGGGCGAGTGATGGAACAGTGGTGAGGGGTGATTTGGACGGGGGCGGGGGGTTGGTGATTGTCGAAGGGGTAGTGGCGAGGGTTTGTCGGGGGGGGGAGTGGGGAATGTCTAAGATGGCGATGTTTGGCCGGAACAAGTGACATAGCAGTGGTCCATTGAACATGTGATGCTTTACCAATAAGATCATCTGAGGCTTGATCTCGAAATCTTGCTTCTGAATCTCCGGTAGGCATATAGCAGACCGCTTCTGGTAGAAAGCGTGTGGAGTGTCAATATCTCCAATGGCACGCAGTTGTGGCGGTTGTCGATGCAACTGCTCCATTTGTTGTTGGAGCCTCTGAACTGCAGCTGCCATGATGTCGTTATCCCCCATATTGGCTGGATTCAACTTTTTTTTTTCGGTTTTGTCGTGCTGACCTTGCAAGCTCTTGGTTGTTTAGAGTTGCAAGATTTTCAGAACCATGACTCCTCGTAATCATACACCTGAAAGACGCACAAAAGAAGAAAGGTATAACGGTTAGTGAATCTTAGACTAAACTTCAATCCGAAAATCAAAGGTAATGCAATTCGTTTCCGGCAACGTCGCCAAAAACTTGATGCACAGAGTTTTAACCCTATATAACTACTGCATGTGCACAACAAATGTTGTAGTAATGCAGGAATCGAATCCACAAGGACCAAAAGTCACACTATGATTTTATGAGATTTAAATTAAGCTAAGATGAAAACAAAATTTGGTGAGAGTAATGTAGTCACGAAAATAAGCAATATCGATGTAAAAACAATTAAACGTAATGCTAGGTCAATGGCAATTCACAGGAATTTAGAATCACAAATCAGAGAATCGAACACGAAAATAATTCAGCGCGTTATAGAACTCAAATCACCAATTTATAATTAATCGATTATCATAGTATCAATTACTATGTCTAAAAACCTAAGATTCTAAACTGTCGTTTCAATTGAGGGAGTTAAACATGCACTAAGATCGAGTTTGATATGTTCACAAAACGCCTTAAGATCAACTTTTGTTTGCTAAGGAAGTTTTGCTCATGTATTTTTTTTCAGGCATTCAATCAATCACTTTTACTGTGTTAAATAACCTAAAATCAGAAAATAGGTAGCTAATCAAGTTTCAGCATTAAGATCAATAATAGATGAAGAATTAAAAGATATCCCTATTTTAGCAATTCTGATTTAGTAATTCATGAATTTTGTTGAAAGCCTAAACCTAACTATGAATCTACTCACACATAATTGCAGAGAATAAGCAAAGAGCTATGAGAGAAAACATAATAGATATCAATAGATAAAATATAGGGCTTAGAAATCTTCTCTAAATTTATCAAAAGAGGTTTAGAGATCTTCTCCCAAAAGTTTTCAAAGTTCCAAGGCTAAAAATCTATGACTAAAAATTGGTTCTTACTCAAAAGAGCTCTCAAATATCATGTATACAGGTCTATAGGCGGCTTAGATGAGATATTAAGAGGATTGGGTCGAATTTATGTTAAAGCCGTAGAGTGGAGCGACTGCTCTGTTCAGCTTTAGTAGGTTTCTCTATTTTACTTCGACTAGTCCATACGTCAATTTGACTCCTTTTTCATGATATCGACCATGTTTGCTCCAGAAGCTCCAATCTTCATTCAATGCTGTATTTTGACATGTAAAGACTCAAAAACATCAAAAGGACTCGATAAAGAACCAAAAACAACTGTTAGTATGCGTCAAAAATGCAACACATCAAAAAGCAGGTCCCAGACCTCAGCCAGATATTATAGCTCAAACAAAGCCAAGGAAGGTTGGCAGCATGAGTAAAAAGACTCAACACAAACATTAGAATGTCAGCATTCTTCTGGAATGTCTGATGTTTAAACAAGCGATAAAAACACGGTACTATTCGATCTTGGATCAATGGGAGTTTGTTATGTTTGGTTGTTTACTTGAAACTAGAGTTAAAGAGGAGAAAGCTCCGGACACTAAAGATCAGATTATGCGCGATTGGACATTTCTCTCTAACTATGATAACAATGGCTTAGGCCGAATTTGGGTTGCATGGAAAGAAGATGTGAGATTAAAATCTATGTTCAAGAGTAGGAGATGATCACAGTCTCTGTAAAGGTGTGAAGAAAAAGGGGAGGAGTTTTCCGGCAGCTTTGCTTACACATCAAATGAGACAGAAGAAAGAAAAGAGCTATGGGAGGATATTCAAGGACATCATAATTCAGCTCTTTTTTTAAACAAACCATGGATGATCTGTCGAGACTTTAATGAAATCCTCAAAGGTGAAGAACACTCAAACTACGAGAGCAATCCTGTAATCTTGTCGGGAACTTGCGATTTCCAAGAGGTAACTCGCTTATGCTCTCTTTAAGATTTGGGTTTCCACGGACCTTTGTTTACTTGGTGTAACAAGAGAAGTGATGGTTTGATTTGTAAAAAGCTAGACAGAGCATTGATTAACGAAGAATGGCTCGAAAATTTCCCGCATTTCTACTATTTTTTTTGAAGCAGGGGGTTGTTTTGATCATTTAAGAGGGTTGGTTACGCTGGAAATGGTTGGTGATTCGAAGAAGAGACCTTTTAAAATTCACTAACATGTTATCAAAGTTACAACAATTTGCGCCTAGTATCCATGATCATTGGAATCAGACAAAACCAATTTTTGTGTCCACCTCTACTCTATTAAGATTCTGTAAGAAGTTAAAATCTCTAAAGCCTGCTATGCGGTCTCTTGGAAAAGAAAAGCTAGGTGATCTGTGCAAGCGCACTAAAGAGGCGTATGAGAATCTTTGCTCATGCCAAAAGGAAAAATTATTATAGCCAACACCTGCGAACATAAGCGAAGAAGGAGATGCTTATGGTAGATGGCAAAGGTTAGCAGAGTTTAGGTAGATGGCAAATGTTAGCAGATTTTGAAGAAGCTTACCTGAAACAGAAAGCAAAGAGTCATTGGTTGGGAGTAGGATATCAGAACAATAAATATTTCTACAGGTCAATTCAGTCTCGTAAGGCAAGAAATCAGATTAGGGTGATCAGAAATGCGCGAGGAGACACTCCCACAAAAATAGAGGATATTAAAGCCGAGGCAGGAATGTTTTTTGATGAATTTATGAACCATATACCCGACGACTATGAGGGCATATCAATAAGCCAGGTTGAGGAGATTTTTGATTTTCGGTGTTCAAAACAGGAGGAAAGTTTGTTGGCTAATGATAAAACACCGGCACCGGATGGTTTCACAAGTGAGTTCTTCAAATTAGCCTGGCCGGTTGAAGGGGCTGACTTCATAGCTGATGTTAAATCTTTTTTCATCAATGGTTTCCTCCTTAAGGGTTTGAATTCTACAATTCTAGTTTAATCCCAAAAAGAGATGATGACAAGGAGGTGAAATTCTACATGCCTATATCTCTCTTCAATGTTATTTACAAGGTGATATCGAAAATGCTTGCTAATCGTCTTAAGCGCCTCTTACCGTCAATTATCTCACACAATAAGTCAGCTTTTATAAAACAAAGGCTCTTAATGGAAAATGTATTTCTCACATCAGAAATCGTAAAGGACTATCATAAAGAGGGAATTTCTCCACGGTGTGCATTGAAAATATACATATCGAAAGCTTTCGATTCAGTCCAGTGGTCTTTTCTCCTCAAACGTTTGCTGCAATGGCTTTCCCAGCTCAATTCATTCACTGGATTCATCTATATGTGACCACAACCTCTTTCTCGGTGCAAGTTAATGGGGGAATGATAGGATTTTTTCGAAGTGGAAGAGGGCTGAGACAAGGATGCTCGTTTTCGCCATATCTTTTTGTTATCTGCATGAAATTCCTAACTAAATTCTGGACAGAGCTGCAAGAGACAGGAAAATAGGCTATTACCCGAAGTGCAAACATATTCAGCTCAGCCGCCTATGTTTTGCAGACGACATAATTGTATTCACTGACAGAAAACATAGCTCTATTCTGGGAGTCATTAACATTTTTAATGCTTTTGTTTCTCGTTCGTGAAGTAGGGCCAAACTTGTTGGTCTTACAAGGGCGGCCGGTGGTTGAGACTCTAACTGACCGTACGGCTCTCTTTAGAGAATCAGCCGAGATGGGTTGATGTAACAGTGTTCACGAACCATGGGAAAGGATTGACGCTACACATAGGGTGGAGAACTGTGATAAGTCTCACGCACAAGCTTCCATGGTGTCTCACCAAGAAGACAAGGGCGGCGACTGTTTTGCTTAAGCAAATGAATACTCGTTTTATTAATTAGGTAAAAGGTGGTTTACAATGCTGAGAGGGGACTTTATTAAATATCCCAGCAGCTTTGACCTACTTGGGTCGAAATTTAAACAAAGAAGGAACGTTCTTTTGGTCTCAAAATACCAAGGAAAACAATAAAAGAAAAAAGGAAAAATCCTGCAAAACACAAAAAAGAAAGTTCATGAGTATTCTAAATAGTTCAAATGCTTACCTTTGGACCATTGGAGACTAATATGGGGAGCCTCCTTAGAGCATAGGCTTCAGTATAAATGACAAAGATTGTCGAGTCTTGGTTTCCTTAAAGAACCGGCAAGAATGGTAGCTAATCAAGTTTCAGCAAGCAAGTGTCTTCTTGTGCATCCTTGGTGTTCTCCGTGCTGGCTTCGGTTCCTAGCTCCATTCCTAGCTCAGTGTGGTTGCTGTCTTGTTCATTTCCCATGCTAATTGTCTTTGAGTGGTTGCGGTCGTCTTGAGGGCCGATAGGATTCTCTCAGGTGATCTCTTTGAAGAGCAATTTCTTTTTAAGTTCTTCATGCTCACCTTTTCCTTGGTGATTGTCTCATTGTTGGAATGTTGATTGGGTCCTCATGGTCTTCGTGTAGGCTCATGTGTAGATCCTCATCAGTTCGGGTCTCAAAATAAGCATTGAAAAGTCAACTCTTTACTTTGCGGGCATTGCGGACCGTGAAAAAGCAAACATCCTTGAAACATTCGCTTTTGACCACGGTTCTCTTCCAGTGCGCTATTTGGGGCTCCCGTTAATGACAAAACGCATGACAACATCAGACTATGTGCCCCTTGTGGAAAAGCTGCCTAAACAAATTAGCTCTTGGACTAATCGTTTTCTCTCTTATGCATGCCGTCTACAACTCTTGCATTCAATAATTAACAATGTGATTAACTTCTGAATTCGAGCTTACCGTCTTCCTAACGGATGCGTGACAGATATAAAGAAGCTTTTTGCAACTTTTTTGTGGTCTAGACCGGATCTTAGCTCAGGGAAAGAAAAGTTGGCTTGGTCAGACGTTCGCAGACCGATGGCTGAAGGCAGGCTTGGTTTCAAATCGATTAAAGAAGCAAACATGGTTAGTTGCTTAAAACTCATTTGGAGGATTCTATCATCTGAATTGTTATGGGTTAAATGGATAGAGGGCTATTACATAAAGAAAGGGGACGTTCTGGACAGTCAAGGAGCAATCAAGCAAGGGGTCTTGGATGTGGAAGAAGGTACTGAAATACATGGGCTTTGCCAGAGATTTCAATCCGGTAAAGTTAGAAATGGTTAAAAACTTTCGTTCTGGTATGATCAATGGTCGGAACTGGGCAGTATTATTGACATCACCGGTCACAAGGGATATATTAATCTGGGTCTTCCAGACCATGTCACATTCGCAACAGCTATAAAGAAACAGAGAACATGACACCACATAACAAAGGAACTTAATGCGAAAGAAACAGAGATTCAAAAACTTTCAAACACTCATAATCAAGGATCGGATGTGGCTCTATGGAAGAATCCATCAGGAAAGTTTATAACGAAGTTCAGCTCAAAAGATACCTGGAATCTTGTAAGGCAACAGAGTTAAAAGATAGATTGGTATAAGGGTGTTTGGTTTAAATATGTAACTCCGAAATTCAGAGACTTGGCTTGCTGTTCACAACATGCTGTCTACGGAGGACATAATGAAGCAATGGGCACCAGGACACCGAACAACCTGCGTGCTGTGTACTTCTTGCGAGGAAACTCGTAACTATTTGTTCTTTGAATGTTGCTACTCCTCTGAAGTATGGAAGAAGCTTGCTTCTGCTCTGCTCGGGAGAGACTTCTCCTTATGTTGGAATTCATTACTGCCTCTCCTCTAGATCAGGATAGTGGAGATCGAGCCCTTTGAGCTACCCGTGGATAGTGGAGATGGAGCCCTTTGAGCTAGCTTTCATATGAAAGTGGTTTCAAGTTATTTGAGTATACGGCTGGAGAAAAATCCTTAATTTAGTGATGTCATGTCCGTTTGACTCTAAAGAGAAGATTATGGAAAAGTTAAGCCATTCACTTAGACAATAGCACCTCTGAGCACACTAAATCCAGAAAACCATACGAAAACTTAACTTGCACTTTACACCAAAAATATCCCTTAAAACTTAACCTTAAAAAGAAATTGGGTGAGCAATCAAAGGTACTTGGAGGTGTGCACGCATACCTACTAGATTCACAATGCTATAATTAATATGTTAATCAACATATTAAGTGTCTTTATAATGACAAGTTAATAAATGCAGCTAACAACATTATTGCAAAACCTCAAATAACATATCATGACTCCTCACATTCCCAAGGATTTCCAATCCAACCTACCCATTCTCTGCAACAATCCATACCAGATTTGATAAATCACAAGGTGCCATCGCCCACTCAAGAGTTTGAAAATGGCTCGTCAACCCTTTCTCGATCATTATAACTTCACATTTGTTCTTTTTTTTAGGCCGTCAATCAATACTATACACAATGATCATAACAATGTCTTCAACAGTTCAAACATTGGCATATATGCCGTACACGTAAATACTATCATCCATTACTATTTTCAAACTTAACAAAGCAAATACAATCATGCAAATATTACAATTTTCAACCATTTTTCTTTTTAACATTACACTAATAAAACAATAAAACAATCATAAACATCATAAACAACAAACATTAACCAGTTTTACACATCCATTCATCTGGCTAATCATAACCTATTAATAAACTAAATAAAGCATTGGACGAATACTCAGAACACATTCCCACCTAGTTCTGGTTTGACTTAAAGAGGCGGATCTAAACTTGGCTTACTTATATGTGCATCCCATTCTGAAATTTGATGCAACCGGAATTGGAGCTCGGGTTAAAAAGGAAAATACATGTTAGAATAGAGTTTTCTAAAAATAGAACATTCCTAAAATAGAAAAGAAACTTTCATAAAGAAAATTTCTATAAATGTATTTTCATAAATAAATCCATGAAAGTACTTTTTATAAATGGATTCCCATAAGTGTACTTTTCATAAATGGATTCCCATAAATATACTTTCAAATTCCAAAAAAGAATAACTTCTGAACTGAAAATAAAAGTTTGTAACTTACGGAACTAACCCTGGATTTACATCAAAAACTATATTTAAAAAGCTGGCTGCTAAGGCTTTCCAAACGTTTGGTGGAACGACTTCTGTTGTTCTGTGGTTTGCCAGATTAATGCGTCGCAAGTTGGCCTCTCGAGACAAGCTTCTCCTTGCATCTCTTTCTCATGTTCTTTCTCTTTCGATCTTCTCCAGCGGTTATGGCAACTTCCAACGGTGGCGATCTGATACATGACTCCTCTTAATCTAGTGAATTGTTGGAGATCTCAAGGTGGTGGTGGTTCTTGCGGCTATCACTATATACTTCACAGTGGTAAATATTTGTGTTCTACTCCTTAAACATGATCTCAATATATAGGGAGGGGATATATCCATGTCTAGGGGTTGCAAGAGAAAAAAAATGATCTTGGGTTTAGTTAAATAATTTATATTTGGATGGATTAGTTAAGTTTTGATAGATAGCTATATATACTTGATTTTAGCTCATTTTTTTGACACATTCCCCAAAATACACCAAAAATAACGTCCCCAAATACTAGGTTAGGTTTTCTTATTGCTTTTGGATCTAAAGAGTTTACAACGAGGAGATGTCTGTTTGTATCCGATATAGAGAAGATTTCTCAAACTCATATATCATGAACTCAATTGATTCTAATTATGATTTATATTCATACCTTTTGTATTTCCTGCATCATGTCTTAGTATGTCTCTTTGTTAGGTTGAAGGAAATTTATGGTTGCATGATACATAATTTTTGTACATGATCTTCATCTTTCCTTGTTCTCAAATGCATGATTGCTTTACCGCTTATGTGGTAAGAGCTTTTATCCAACTGAAACTAGCTGCAAATGGACATCAAACATATTAGTATAGTTGGAGCTATCGATGTTCACAAAATTGTATGATCACACCGCATAATGTAAAATTTTAATCAAATTAGAACTGTCATAAAATTTTCGTTGGTGAATGCAAAGAAACGAAATAAGGAGTAAATAAAGCAACAGTAATCGGTTTTAAAAGCAATTAGGAAAGCGTTATGTATTCATGATGATCGCAGGAAACATAAAACATATTCGGTATGATATGTTTACTGTTTTATGGTCTAGAACACATATCCACTGTCGTAGCTCCAATTACTATACTTAACAAATTGATATATTCAAATGTTCTTTGGTTATTGTAAGATGTAAATATGCATTAAATGATCATATTCTGATAGAGTTCACTAAACTATGCAACTCGACTTTGATTGGTTACGGCGCTTCGCTCATATAATACTAGTTTATGTTATTTGATGCAGCACTTACATGGTTATATACTCCTACGATCAGATTACTAACTGCGCGATAAAAAAATCGTACAATAAGAACAAAAAAAGATGAAGAACATATAAATAAACCATAAAACATAATCGAAACATGCATGATACAACTATTGGTTTTCTTCAATCTAACAAAGAAATCTACTCAGATATGAAGTAGGGAATATTCATGCATAAATAGAAATAATAATGATTTCTCAGATATGAAGTAGGGAATATTCATGCATAAATAGAAATAATAATGCAAACGTGTAACTCTCGAACCACGTCATCAAATCACTCCAAAAAACTTTCACCTGAAAGCTAATTCAAAATAATTATTTTCCTCTAACTATCATCCAAGGGCCAATTCTGGAAGGGTTCCGTCTAGGGTAGGACTTATGATACATCGAATCTGTCTTGTGGCTGAATTTTGTACTTCTTGAGATTTTGAAGTCTTGGTAGATATTTTCGTCTTGAAATCACGTCAAGATCATGTTGTAATCCTATTTTACTCAACTTTTTTTATCTTTTTGGCGTTTTTCCCTACTTAGATTTAAAATAACCAAAATAAGAGAGAAATATCTTTAAAAGCATGAAATCACGCTAAGATAATTATAAGAAACCATAAGAAAAACAAGTAAAAGTCACTTATATCAACTACCCCAGACTTATATATTTTTATCCTCAAATAAAATAAAAAAATCTAGCTTTAGAAAAGAGGTTTATAAAATAATAAGAACTCGAAAGTCGTCAAAAACCATACTTATTTATTCATGACCTGTAGACAATATAAAACAAAGGTAAGTGTCACAGCTTGCTCAGATTCATTATGCATTCTCTATTCTCTGCTTTCGTTATATGAACTCCAAAACTACATAAACCATGCATTCAAGTCGACTAAATATCTACATTCATTAAAGGTTTCAGTAATTTTACATTAAAAGTTTCATCCAGGGTAGATGAGTTGAGGTATTAAAGGACTAATTTGGTGGTAAGGCTAAAACTTTTAAAGGTTACCAGAATCTCTAGGAGGTGCATGATGTTATGCAAAACCATAGGAGATTCACAGGTCTCCAACCACTTCTTTTCGTACCTAACTCCCTCAGCCTTAAATTTTTCTCCGAGAATTCTTTTGAAATACTTTTTATCAACGGTTAGGAATTCTTGAAAATTATTTTTACAATGAGATTCTTGTCATAACAACCTATTATATTTCTTTTTGTAGATCTCATTTTTTGGATGGCCAATAAATTAAGAGGGCATGAAGGGGCCATGAAGATCAAAATTTCGTCTCTCCTTACCATGCTATACTCGTTTCTGCTGAAAATCAATTGAACTAGCACTTGATGCACATACTCTTTGCTGAATGTGTTATTTTTCTTGCCTTATACATTCCTGTATCTAGTAGTTTGTGTGCAAAGTGGCTCCAAAATGTATAATTCTCATCATCTTACTTAAAACAAGTCTTGGTGTGGCATGTGAATCCAAATATCTCACACAATCTCTCAATGGTGATAGAGTTAGGGTCGTCCCTTATGAAGAACGAAATGACTTCTTCATTTGCTTCTACATTCTTCTTATTTGCGTGGGAAAAAGTGACAATTTAGAGGATCGCTCGGGTCAGCTTCACATAGGTAGGAAACAACACCTTGATGAATTTTTTCAGATCTAGTGCTTCAAGAGACAATTCAACATAAGTTCTTAAGATCAAGTGTGTCCTCATCAATTTTAAATTTGGGAGGGAGATTGAGATTCTGAAAATCTCCTTCATAATCATGTGGCAATGAATTGTGGACCAACTTGTTTTATTTCTACTCGAGGCCTCCTTGGTTTCTTAGCATTGAGTTTTGGCTTGTGTTTCGGTGCAGCTTTAGGAGTCTTCCTAACTTTTTGTTGCACGGGTATAAATCTAGTTTGGGCATGGTCCATCTCATCATCTCGATCTCTAAGATTGCCCCAAAGTTTCCTAACTATTTTTTTCAGCTATGTCTTTTCGATACCGTTTCTTGGTTTGATTTCCATTTTGTCTTTGTCGTTGGTGCTAGGACTGTGTTCTCAATGTTATCAGATCATCAAAAGTGTATCCACAACTCTTGTGACTGTTGAATATCTTCTTGACCTATCCATTGAAATCCTACAAAAACCAAGTTCGTATTCTTAGTGTTTTGAAAATTAAAAAACAAATGAAGACAAAATTAAACCTTTTCAATGATGATATGAGTGGATATGGAAACTTATTAATGCATTAAGAATCAATATCTAACACTAAAACCAAGTTTTGAAAAAATTTATGCAATTTTCGGATTCACTATTCATGCTTCTCAAAATGTTTCAAAAACTTGAAAGTAAGCTTCTAGTATGTTGAAAATAAAGCATGTTGCAAGGATATATGTCAAAAACAAGTCTAATGAATGTATATACCATACTTCAAAGGAACAAGTTCATTTTTATGATGCACACCCTAAGATCATAGTTCCAAAATCAAATCTATGTCATAATCATGCTTAAAACTCACTAACTACGCAATATCCATCATGAAACAGATTTAACCAAGTGATTTCCCTAAGAATCTAACAAGAATTAGTCAAATCCATTGAAAATATTGATGTTGCATTAAGTAGAGAAAATTGGGTTTTAAAGATCATACCTTGGGTTTGGGGGAGGATATATGATAAGAGAAGGTTATCAATACTAAATCTTTTAAATAAACAAATTTCAAAACTTTCTAGAGATTTTAAAACTTTTGAATTATATATTCTTGGTTGTTGTTTAAGTGTAAGAGATAAATAATAGGCTTTAGATCCAAAAATTTCATTTTCTTTCCTTTAAGATCGTTTTTTATTACTCAAGGTACTAAAAAATTGGTTTAAAATTGTTTATGACCAATTTATAAGAATTACTCAGTTTAGGTCTGGTTCGGACAAAACTATGGTCGAATGGTGGTTTTCCCTAGACCTATGCAGCACTTTTTCGCCTTTGGCTTTTTCTTGCTCTTGAATTAGAGTGTAAGGAGGTATCTTAGGATCTCCCAACTTATCTCCATTGTTGTTCTTAAGGATTAAAGCTCTTGGAAAAAACTGCAAAGTATTCTCGAGCTTCTTCTTTTATTCTTCATCTTCTTTTCCATCCATCTCTTTGGACAATAAGATTCGAACCTTTGCATTTAGCTTAGAAAATTGTTCTGGGCTTCTTAATGACTCCATCCTTCTCCTTGTAAGGATTCAAACATACTAAATATCTTTGTAGATTTTATTTTTCAATTCTTTTGGTGGTTTTCTTTATCTTCTCAAAAAGTTAGTGGATCTTCTTGGCTTTGAGATGCTTCAGGAACATTAGGGCATTACCGGGAGAATGTGAAGCTCTCCAAAGTCGTAGCTTAATAGCCATGGACGCATAATCAAGCTTCAGAAGCAGATATAGGTCTTCGTTCTCGAGTTTTGTGAAATACATCTTTCTTCTGGAGTAGCAAATCAAACCTCCAAACTTCCAATGTTTGGCTGATTGTAAGGCAATGTTTGGTTGATTGTAAGTACATGTAGGCTTCACTTGAAAGATTCATATAAGGTAGAAAGGTTTTTAAAGGTGGAATTGAAAACCTTGTTAGGAATTTTCCAGAGGGTAAACTTGGTCTTGAGCATTTTCGACATTCAAGTTTTGGTAAGACATATTTTGGTTCAGAAAAGATATAAATCCTTGGTTGAATTCTTCTGGTCCAAAATTTCCACTAATGTATTTAATTATTACTTTATTCTACTCTGATCCATCTCAATTAAAGATTCTCCAATGGTTTTTACTGCACTTTTGACTTAATGTAACAGCTAATACTTGTGATTGTTTCCATTGTAGAAGATTTTCCATAGGTTATCTTCGAAGAAACCATGGTTATAGCAATCTCTTGTATATTCCTTAAAACGTTCCAAGGCATCATAGAGAGACTTCATTGGAACTTCTTTGAAACCATAAATCTTTCTCCTTATAAAATTTGATCTCTGCTTGGTGTTGAACTGATTTAAGAAGGCTTTCTTGTATACATTCCACATGGTTATGGATTGAGCAGAAATATACTTCATCTATCTCAAACTTTTACCACTAAAGGAGAAAGTGAACAACTAGTAGTGCTGAATATCTCCTAACAATGTATATGTAATCAATTGAGTGCGGGGTGGACAAGCCATGAAATTTGTTTTGCCATGAAAAAAAATATAAATAGCTTTATAAGGCAGTTAGGGTCTAGTAAAGGTAAAAACGTAAATTTTTGAAAGTTAGGGCTTTCGTGTAGAACATTTAGAAGAGATTTTAACAGACCAAAATGTTATTAGTGAATTTAAAACTTGACCTCTTCATGGGCTTCTCTTCAGTGTCATACATACATGTCTTCACTAAATCGGGTATAACTCTCTAACCACGAACTTAAATGACACCAAACTACGTTCATCTGAAAGCAAACTAAATGTTATTCCTCGCCTCCAAAAATCATCCATGTGAAAGCCCTGGAAGGGATCCTTCTAGGGTCGGACTTCAGATACATTGAATATGTCGTGCGACTGAATTTTTGCACTTCTTGAGATTTCAAAGTATTAGTCGGTTTTTTTTCTTAAAATTAAGTGTGTGTCATGTTGAAACCTATTTTACACATTATTGCATTGAACTATTTATCAGAAGTTGAACTTTATCAGAAGTTGAACGTTATCAGAAGTTGAACTATTTAATACGTGTTTTTCTTTTGCCTCTAACCAACAAAGGTAGAATATAGAGGACTGTTAAACCATAGTAGTTTCTTATGCACTTTCAGCTAGGATCAGTTGGGTGGAAACTCACACTACATCAAGTTTGTAGGCGCCAGTTCCAGATCAAATCCAGTCTAGATTGCTTTTACTTTCAGTTTTTAGCTCTTTTTTTTCAATTCCGAAAAAATCCAAAAGATAAAAATTCAAATTTTTTGTTTTTTCTTTTTGTTTGAAGTATATGACTTGAAAATCAAGGCTTGATAATCGAAATGAGTATGATCCAAAGATGGATAAACGCGATAAGCAACTTAGAAGGAAAAAACGACAACAAAAGATGGTCGAAACCATCAACATAACCGGAGAAACTGAAGAAGAACGAGCAGTACTGTAGCGCAGGCTGCTTTATTACAGTAACCACGTTATAGATATCAAGAAAATGTCATTCTACCTTAAGGAGATAATCAAAGCCTTTCTGGAGTCTGAGTCGCTTAAAATCGCAAGGAAGTTCGACATCAACCTCTTCTTCCTCAAAACCTTGAAAACTTGCAACAACAACAGCAGCTACTGTACCAAGTGATGTCCTACTACCAGCCCTAAAGAAGTTTTCAACTTTCTCAGCATCATTGACACCATACAATTGGTGATTTTGACTATTCCGATTCCTTTATCTTGGATATAAATACGAATAGACCAAAACTGTCTCCAAGAAATGACTTTGTGATCAAGCCACAACTCATTGCCTTAGCGAAGAAAAACCAATTCCATGTTTTTCCTACTGAGCACCCACTTAATAACAACTATTTCAAGTGAAAATTGTTCACTTCCTCTTTAAGTGATAAAGCTTTTAGAGGGATGAAGTCTTTTGCTTCTCAATCCATAACCACGTGGAATAGATACAAGGAAGCCTTCTTGAATTAGTTCGACACTAAACATTGATCGAACTCTACTACGAGTAAGATTTCAGATTTCAAGTAAGGACCGAACAAATCTTATCTACGGAGCCGTACAACATTTTAAGAGTATACAATGGAGTTCTTTAAAATTGTTCTGTCTGAAGGTGAACTATGGGACATATTATACAATGGGATGTGTATTACAAGTACAAGCTTTCCCTCAATTCCGCGAGAAACATGAGCTTTACGACAAAATGTTTTCTGAAAGCAAACTTGCTGATTGAAAACCTTACAGCAAGTAATACTGATAGTAATCCCAACCGATAATAGAAACATGAGAACCACAAGCTCAGAAACTTGGTCTCACAACTACATAAGAACCAAAGTGGAGTTATTGCCCTAGCCACTCCTGCATCCATAAAACAAGAAGAAAGGCACAAAATTAGAAGACACAAGCCACCACAAAGTTCTTTATTAGTTTTCTAGATCTATTCCTTTTGTTACTCTATTGCTGTTGGAAGAAGATCCACTTGTTCTTCATCACAAATGTTGTAATTCTGAACCCTAACCTCTCTTTTATTTAAATTAGAATGTTTTATTTTGCTTTTGTTGGGTTTGATTTCAATATGTGTGAGTAGTATTCTTGTCAGGAATAGGGTTTCTAAGGACGATCTGAAACACCCCCACTTGGAAATCATTTGAAAACCGTTGAACATTCTAAGTAAACATCGGACAAATTTCATCAAGTAAACTTAACCAGATTAAAAAGGATACAAGACCAAAGCACCGTAGGACCCATATGCTACATTATAGTTTTAATGAAACACACAATAAATTTCCCAAGTCAAAAAACACTCATATCATCGATGGCCTCCATAATCTCGCAATGTAGTCCAATAACTAATCATCACCTACATGAGGGATGAATATAACTCAGTGAGGACGATCATATCCATCCATATTAGAAACAATATACATTCATTCCACATTAACAACCTAGCTATCTGATTTACATCACTTAGCCGTTTCTTATTCCTTAGCATTTTTCTTATTACTTAACCATTACACACTCCCAACCCGAAGATCCACGCATTGTGAAGATCCACAAGATCTGAATCTCCACGCGGTCCAACAATCCACACGATCCACCAGTTCACATGACTTAAAAGGCATTATGAAGTGATAAATGAATTTCGTATTATTTGTTTTTTGTAAATTACGAGCTAAAATTGTTGAAATTGAGTATTTTTATTTATTTTCATTTCAACGATCGTCGGTGGCCCTGGCTTTTCATTTCTAATTGGTGCGCTGATATAACGTTCCTCTTCAATTATCATGTGATGGATTGTAATGTACGCTCTCTTTATATCATGTAAAACTTCTTTTTTTCAGTAACATGTTGATCTTGCTGTGATAGCAAACTTCGATTGTAGAACTCCAAACGCACGTTCAACATCATTTCGACGTGCTTTTTTTCTTGCTGCAAATGTTTTTATTTTTGTACGAATTGTATTAAATATGTTCAATGTAATATTATTGTTGTGTGAAATTTATTTTTGTATAATATCTCTTTATGTCAATATTTTTTTATTTAGATTTTAGTATATTTATTTGATTTTATTTGTAATATTTAAATTTACAAAAATATATTTGTGTGATATATGATGATATGTGCCAAAATGAAAAAAACAATTATTAAGATTGTTTGTAAGATATATAAATTTTTGGTAAGTGATAGTTTGAGATTAAGATATTCTCTTATAGCGGATATTCTCTAAATGTGCTAATTTGAGATTTTGCGCCAAGTAAGTTGACTAGTCAAAACTATCCTCACATGTGAGAGGTTAAAACAACAGATCAATGAAGTATGGTGAAAAAGGAGGTATAGGTAGCTATTGCTAAATTCACCGGCGCTTAGCCTGCTTAGTATGGATATGCAACAATCAGATCATAAGGAAGGACCTGTCGAGCGAATAGCATTACATGCCTAGGTGGTAGATGAAATTCAATGCGGATACTAACTTCATGACTCGGAATTCCACACAAGCATCATACCGGGTCAACCTGGCCGAACAATATCCATGCGGATAACAACTCCATTCTTTAATTCTTTCTAGTATCTGAGGCCGTTCTTGTGGTCTACTTATTTATTTTTGCTGACTTTAGCATTGGAGAGCTATTCGGAAAAGACGACGATTCTCTCCAGAAATCCAAAAAAACCCCAAAAATTCTACACAATTTGGTATTAATCCAAAAGGCATTGATAGTAGATTTATCTTTTCTTTTGTACTCTACTATTGTTGTTTTGAATTTTTTTTTTCATTGTCATTGTGTTCATCATACAAGTCTTGTTCATCAGCAAGAGCCTTTTAAACAATTTAAGAGACTGTCTGGTTGGACTCTGAAAAACAAAAACAATTAATATATTCTGATTCTCCATAAGAGAATACCTAGTTGTGTTATTTTGCCATCTTTTGAATCTTCATTCTTTAGAAGTATCGTGGCTATGTTGTAATTGATAGAATTTGACAGAAATGGAAAATACAAATGTGTCAAAGAATGCCCATTTCACTCTTGCAAAAGGTCACTGAAACGATATGTGCATCCATGACTGTGCTTTAGTGTAATAAAAATCAATATTGATTTATGACTTCTAATGTTCTGAAAATTGAAGGTTAAAATTAGGAGTTGTAAGCCAATTGAAAACACACATTGTCATTAGATTTTAACCTAAAAATTAGATGTCATAAGCCATCGTCAACAATCTTAAAATCGTAAGTGATTTGGTATTTTATGTTCGTTAGACGATCTCAAATGAAATACTGAATAATTTGATTATATTATCCATTAAAAGAGGATTGGTTATAAAAATTTATTTCCAAAATTTTGCTGATTAATTTGTTGAAACAGAGAAAAAAGTATATGTTTTGGAACTAATATTTAATAAAAAATATTTTATTTTGATTTTTTGGAAAAAAGTATATGATCATGATTTTATTATTACAGATGCTTTTTCTTGAATTGGGTCATTTTATTTTTTAACCGTTTATGGCGATTTTTCGTGTTAATTAAAGTCTCTATCTATTCACACATCCTAGACAATTTTTTTGGAAGAAATGCGAACTGATTTATGGATTGAATATACCTCAAAATTGATAACGGAAAGAATATCCGGATAGCTTACTCTTAACTCGATAGAGTCCTTAACTCCCCTCGTTCAATCCTCCTTTTATCACTCTCGTAATCCGTTTCTGCTTTGACTTCTCCCTAAAAATTGTTTTATGAGTTCTGTGAAAAATGATAGCTCAAAAGGTCCCATATATAGGATTTTCCAAGCTTCCTCACCAAGTCAGGCATTTATTGCCATTTTTTTTCTTGATCTTATCTCGCCATAATTCTTAACTCGTCCTCTCTAACAAATCCATTAACCGATTTCCATATACCCGACTTTCTTCTTTTATGATCCCGCACCGACATTTGATCACATTTACCTTACTTAGGCCCTGCATTGTTCCATAGCCAAACATTTCTTAATTTATTTTGTGATTTCGTTCTTTCCTTTCTTAGACCATGACCATTCCTTGATTGGCTTACAGTCAGTCAGCCCGTGTCGGAATCAACGCACCGGACGAGCCACACATGGAACCTAACTTGGAACTTGAAGATTCCAACGGCCAAGTGGACCATGGAGAAAAGATTGATCGTACCAAAACACCTTTGGAAAGGACTGAATTGGAAGATGGCTCATAAATCCCAAGTATCGACCAAACCGGACCCGTTCGGCCGGCCTCGACCAACTTTGGACCAGAAAAGAATCTACATGAGCAAGTTGGTCCAATCACACATTCCAGAGCTAAGAATATCAAATAAATGGTGGGCTTGATACTTGGCCAACTTTGGTCCGAACCAAACCGGATGGGCCAAAATGAGAAACATATTTCAAAGGCCTTAAACCTTTTGGAGATAAAAGGTCCGGCCTAAGTCAATAAGAAGTGGCCCAATAATGCATTCAGAGAGATAATAAACGGCACAAGGAGGCCAAGAGTCCCACGATCAACTCCTTAAACTATCTTTAATTTCTTGCACTTAAATTAGAAACGGCTACCTTTTCGTTTTCCCTTTTGATTTCGCAAAGTTATTGAAACACTTTTTTGTTTCATTTGGAAGATAGACTATTTTTATCAATCAAACTTTCTCCTTGTTTCTTTGAAACACACCTTTTATTCTTTTGGAACTTTTTGATCTTTGTGTGTGACTCAAAGATTATCGGTATATCAAGACATTTCATCCCTCTGGTGTGGCCATCCTATCAACCAAAGGAATGGCTAAGTGGTGTAAGAGCAATAGGATCAAGTCTATTGTTGGTGCTGCCTGCTTAATCAACCGGAGGTTCCACCGCCTTACAAGCTTGGAATGTTTTTGTGAAGATAGAACATGTATTGGGCCGCTCCCAATATTGGTTCTACACGGTCCAATCCTTACCTAAGGATTATCCATCTACCTCCTTGGAGTGAAGATTTTGGGATAGACCTTGGGCTAGTAGATTCGGGTCGCGTCAAGTGGTATCAAAGCAACATTCCAAGCTCGGTTTTTTTTATCATCTTTTATTTTGAGTGCTAGTAGCTCCTTGAATGAACAAAACATTACAAAAAAATACAAAAAAAAATCTTTTCTTTCTATGTTGAAGTTAGATAGTTGGATTCAAATCCAAAAAAATTCAAAAAAAATATATATATTTTCAAGCTAATAGCTTGTAAGGGTCTAGTAGAAATCGGGTCCTTGGGGTTTGGTTCTTAAATTTCTTGCAATCTTTCTATCTTTTTTTTCTTTTCACTTGGTCTACCTTTGGTTCTAAGAGAATTCACACCTCTTGGGTTAAAGAGGTTTATTGGAACATCTTAAGGAATTTGGCTAGAGGAAACAAGCCATGAGTGAAACACCAAAAGAAAGAGAGAAACACTTGTGAGGAATTGCTACCTCACGTGTTTGCTAAGTCTATTTCTGCAACCATGTCGGATGGAGACAGAAGCAACAAGAAGAGACCACAAGTAACACCGGATTGACTAGATTGCAAATGCAAGCTTTAGTTTGTGAAATGACTCGTCTTTTCAATGCAGGGTTAGAAGCGGTCAATACACGGTTGGACCTAGTCCAAGAAGATCAACAAGGACTAACCCAAAGAGGGTCTAGCCGGAGACCATGAACCGCCTCTAGACGCACCAAAACAAGAAAAGACGGCAATGAGAGAAATGAAGAGGTTCTGTCAGGCGAAAGCCTAAGGAGGCCTAGGAGAAAACGGGATGACACATGTAGGAGCGATGACAATCTTGGAGGTCATAAGCTTAAAATTCCTGACTTCTATGGCAAAAATGATCCGGACGCATACCTTGAATGGAAAAAAAAGATAAAACTAGTTTTCGATTGTCAAAACTGTTATGAACTCAAAAAGGTTAGAATTGTTGCCACTGAATTCTATGGTTATGCTATTAATTGGTGGGATCAAGTGGTGAAAAAACAGGAGGAGAACAAGTGAAAGACCCATTGTTTTATGCGAATTGCAAGTTCTTGGCCAAGCAAAGGTACCATTGTCAATTGGTAAATATGAAGATGAAATTTTGTGTGATGTGTTGCCGATGGAGGCCGGACACATACTTTTGGGAAGGCCATGGAATTATGACAGGAACTTGACCCATGATGGCCGGACCAACAAGCACTCCTTTGAGTATAACGGCGAATAGATTTTGTGCCCGGAGCTACACTACCCAACCGGCCAGCCTATAGAATCAATTCCGTGGAGACTAAGGAACTCCAAAAGCAAGTTGGTGAGCTCATGAGCAAGAATTACATCAGAGAGAGCATGAGTCCATGTGCCGTACCAGTCCTTTTGGTACCAAAGAAAGACGGTAGCTGGAGGATGTGTGTTGATTGCCAAGCCAGCAACAACATAACAGTTAAGTACAGCCATCCCATTCCACGTTTAGATGACATGCTTGATGAATAACATAGTTCTAGTATCTTTTCTAACATAGATCTTAAGAGTGGGTATCATCAAATTCGCATGAAAGAAGGGGATAAATGGAAAACCTCATTTAAAACCAAACATGGATTATATGAATGGCTTGTTATGTCTTTTGGCTTAACTAATGCACCAAGCACGTTTATGAGATTAATGAATCATGTGCTTCGACATTTCATAGGAATTTTTTTGTGTTTTATTATGATGACATCTTAGTTTATAGCAAAAACTTAGATGATCATGTGAAGCATTTAAAATGCGTGTTAGAAGTTTTGAGAAAAGAAAAACTCTATGCTAATTAAAAGAAGTGCAGCTTTTGTACGGATAATCTAGTCTTTCTAGGTTTTGTTGTTGGTGCATATGGAGAAAAGTGGACCAAAAGATCAAGGTAATTCAAGAATGGCCAAGTCCGAAAACCATTGGAGAAGTAAGAAGCGTTCACGGCCTAGCCGGTTTCTACAAGAGGTTTGTCAAGGACTTTAGCACAATAGCCGCACCACTCACCGAGGTGATCAAAAAGGACGTTGGCTTCAAATTAGGAGAAACTGAGGGGGAAGTTAATGCTTGAAATAGAATGCACATCTTCTTTCACTTCCTGATTTTCTTAAAACGCTTGAAATCGAATGTAATGCCTCAAGAGTTGGTATTGGTGCTGTTCTAATGCCGGAGAAAAGGCCGATTGCCTACTTTAGTGAGAAGCTTGAAGGAGCCACGCTGAACTATCCCTTGTATGACAAAGAGTTGTATGCGTTGGTGAGGGCTCTTCAAACTTGGCGACACTACTTGTGGCCCAAAAATTTTGTGATTCACACGGATCTGAAATCTTTAAAGCATTTGAAAGGCCAACAGAAGCTGAACCAAAAACATGCTAGGTGGGTCGAGTTCATTGAAACCTTCCCTTATGTCATCCGCTACAAGCAAGGTAAGCAGAATATAGTGGCTGACGCACTATCTCAAAGGTACACCCTACTCTCTACCTTAGACACAAAGCTTATTGGGTTTGAACACATTAAAGGTATGTACGCCAATTATTTTGATTTCAAAGATGTGTTCAAGTCGTGTGAGAAATTTGCATTTGGAAAGTATTTTAGACAAGATGGATTTCTGTTTTATGAAAACCGTTTGTGTACTTAATTGGTCTCTACGAGAATTGTTTCTTAGGGGAGCTCATGGAGGCGACCTAATGGGATACTTTGGTGTCGCCAAAACCTTGAGTATTTTACAAGAGCATTTCTATTTGCCGCATGTAAAAAGAGACGTGGAGAAGCTTTGCAACCGGTGCACACCATGTAAGCAAGCTATGTCTAAAATGCAAAGCCAAGGTCTGTATAACCCTCTTCCTATTCCCACTAAACAATGGACTCGCATATCTATGGATTTTGTTCTCGTATTGCCTAGAACTAGGAAAGGAAAGGAAAGGATTCGATATTTGTCGTGGTAGATAGGTTCTCTAAAATGGCTCATTTTATACCATGTCACAAAACTGATAATGCAACCTTGGTAGCTGAATTATTTTTTAGGGAAGTAGTTCGCTTGCATGGAATTCCTAAGACAATAGTTTCTGACCGTGATACCAAATTATTGAGTCACTTTTGGAAAACGTTGTGGTATAAGCTAGGAACTAAGTTTTTGTTTCCAAAAACTTGTCACCCACAAACTGATGGACAAATTGAGGTAGTCAATAGGTCTTTGTCAACACTTTTGCGTGTTATAATCAAGAAAATCATTAGGACTTGAGAGGATTGTTTGCCTCATGTTGAATTTGCTTATAACCAGGCTAAACACTCATCTACAAAATATTCACCGTTTGAGTTGGTTTATGGTTTTAACCCATTAACTTCTTTGGATTGAATGATTTTATCTTTGAGTGAAAGAGTTAGTCTTGATGGCAAAAAGAAAGCTGAACTGGTCAAGGAACTACATGAGAAAGCAACAAAGAACGTGGAGTTAAAGACGGCTCAATACTAAAAGCAAGCCAACAAAGACGAGCCGGGAGATCTAGTTTGGATTCATCTAAGGAAGAACCGGTTCCCAAATGAGAGATAGTCCAAGCTACTGCCTAGAGCCGATGACCCATTCAGAGTTCTTCAAAGGATCGGGAACAATGCCTACAAGATTGACTTACCAAGTAAGTATAATCTTAGCTCAAGTTTCAATGTTTCTGACTTTATTCCCTATGATGCAGATGAGCAGGATTTGAGGGCAAATCTTTTTCAAGAAGGGGGGTTGATATGAGCATGACAGGCCAAGGACCGACCGGCCCGATCTCCCCAAGCGACCCAAGCGACGCGGACGCGCCTTACGAGCCACACATGGAACCTAACTTGGAACTTGAAGATCCCAACGGCCAAATGGAGAATGGAGACCACTTCTCTCGACCAAAGGACCATGGAGAAAAGATTGATCGTGCCAAAACACCTTTGGGACGGACTGATTTGGAAGATGGTTCAGAAATCCCAAGTATCGACCAAACTGGACCCGTTCAGCCAGCCTCGACCAACCTTGGACCAGAGAAGAATCTACACGAGCAAGTTGGTCCAATCACACGTTCAAGAGCTAAGAAGATCAAAGAAATGGTGGGCTTTACACTTGACCAATTTTGGTCCAAACCAAACCGGATGTGCCGAAATGAGGAAGATTTGTCAAAGGCCTTAAACCTTTTGGAGATAAAAGATCCTGCCTAAGTCAACAAGAAGTGGCCCAATACTGCATTCAGAGAGCCAAGAAACGGCACAAGGAGACCAAGATTCCCACGATCAACTACTTAAACTATCTTCAAATTCTTGCATTTAAATTAGAACCGGCTACATTTTCGTTTTCTCTTTTGATTTCGCAAAGTTATGTAAACACTTGTTTGTTTTATTTGCAAGATAGACTATTTTTATCAATCAAACTTTCTCCTTGTTTCTTCGAAACAAGATTTTTGTTCCTTTCGAACTTTTTGATCTTTGTGTGACTCAAAGATTATCGATCGGTATATTAAGAGATTTCATCCCTCTTGTGTGGCCATTCTATCGAACAAAGGAGTGGCTAAGTGGTGTAATACAGTTACATGCAATAGGATCAAGCATTTTGTTAGTGCTGTCTGCTTAATCAACCGGAGGTTCCACCGCCTTACAAGCTTGGAACGTTTTAGTGAAGATAAAACATGTATTGGACCGCTCCCAATATTGGTTCTACACGTTCCAATTCTTGCCTAAGGATTATCCATCTACCATCTTGGAGTGAAGATTTTGGGATAGACCTTGGTCTAGTAGACTGGTCACGTCAAATCTCCATCTTGATCATATGCCACTTCCACGTGTGCATCAGTAAGCTCTGCAATAATCCATTTGGAACATAATGCTCTACTATCACCAACTGGAAGGTCGGATACTTAGCCACCCACTCCACAACATCTCTTTTCATTCCTGGCCAACGGTAGTAACGTTTAAGATCATGGTACATCTTTGTTGTCCCAGGATGTACTGCGAATCGGCATATGTGTGTTTCCTTCAACATCTCATCCCTCAACTCTTTGTCATTGGGAACGTATCCCCATCCATTAAAGATGATTGTCTAATTAATGGTTTTCCAATACTCCATAACAACATCTTCGACCGCATTGTACACATAGAGCTCCCATCTGTTACTTCATCACATTCAACTGGAATATTACAATCACTGCAATCAATCCATCTGCTTTTCTCAAAATACAACTGATATCGTGAAGACATATCCTTATGGCCATGAAGGGAATAATATGGACTGTTAAGCCAAACCTCGGACAGCATCACCTTGGCTGCGCTATGACACATATCCAAAGTAACGGATGTATCAGCCTCGGCAAAGATTCCATGACCCTCGCTCGACTTGTTTGCCCTGAAGAAGCACCAATTTCAGGACAATTTTATTTTTCGCTCTTAAACCTCAAACTAAGCGACTTATGAATCCTCTAAACCTATTAATACTTGCTTTTACCCTTTTGTTTGAAAGAGCACGATAAAATACGTAGAAAACACATCCATTAAAGTTCTAGATTACAATTTGCTCTTATTTTACTTGTTCAAAAAGTTTCAAGGAGTTTCACCATTTGTTCAGGGAGTTTGGTATGATTTTCTAAGCCTTCTCTTTCAATAAACTTATGATTTCTTCTATGATCATCTGAGTGTCTACTATAATTATGTCTAAGAAGATACATTGGTAGGTTCTGAAATTTTCAATGAATGCATAGTATATGCACAAGTGATGTAGGACCAAAGCTTGCTGGTCTTACAAGGACGGCAAGTGGTTGAGACTCTCTTTAGAGAATCAGTCAAGATAGGTGTTGTAATTGTGTCTCACGAACCAAGGGGAAAGCTTAGACGCCACACAGAGGGTGGAGAACTCTGTGATAAGTCTCATGCTCAAGCTTCAATGGCGTCTCACCAAAAAGACTAGGGCGGCGGCTGCTTTGTTTAATCAAGAAGAATACTCGTTTTATTAATTAGATAAAAGATGGTTTACAAAGCTGAGAATGAACTTTGTTAAATAGTTCAGCAGTTGTGACCTACTGATATGAGCATGATCGGCCAAGGACTGACCGGCCCAATGGAACCAAGCGACCCGGATGTGCCGGACGAGCCTCACACGGAACCTAACTTGGAACTAGAAGATCCCGACGACCAAATGAATAACGGAGACCATTTCTCTCGACCAAAGGACTATCGAGAACAGATTGATCGTGCCAAATTACCCTTGGATCAGACTGATTTAGAAGATGGTTCAGAAATCATAAGTCTCGACCAAACCGGACCAGTTCGGCCGGCCGCGACCAATTTTGGACCAGTGCAAGATCAACATGAGCAAGTTGGCCCAATGAATCAAGGAAATGGTAGGCTTGACACTTAGAGAAATTTGGTCCGAACCAAACCTCATGGGCTGCGAATAGGATGAAGTACCAAAGGCCTTAAACCTTTTGGAAGTGTTTGATTCGGCCTGAGACTTCAATATTTGGCCCAAGAAAGCCATAAAGGAGCCAATAAACCGCACAAGGAGGCAGAGAGTCTGATGACTAATGCCTTAATTCTGTCTTTAAATTTTAGCCTTTAATTCAAAGACGTTTACCTTTTCGTTTTCCCTCTTTTTGCAAACTCTATAAGTAATTGGTTCTTGTTTCATTTTGAAACACACTTCTTTTAATAAAAATCATCCTTTGTTTTTTCGAAACTTTCCTTTTGTTCCTTGTGAACTTTTGATCTTTGTGTAACTCAAAGATCTTCGGTATATCAAGAGATTTCATCCCTCTTGTGTGGCCATTCTACCAACCAAAGGAGTGGCTAAGTAGTGTAAGACAGTTACATGCAATAGGATCAAGCCTATTGTTGGTGCCGCCTGCTTAATCAACCGGAGGTTCCACCGGCTTTCAAGCTATGGAACGTTTTAGTGAAGATAGAACATGTGTTGGACCGCTCCCAGTATTGGTTCGACATGGTCCAATCCTTGGAGTGAAGATTTTGGGTTAGACCTTGGTCTAGTAGATTCGGGTCGCGTCACCTACTTGGGTCAAATTCAAAGGAATAGGAAAGTTCTTTTGGCCACAAAACACCAAAGAAAAAGAAACAATAAAAAGGAAAAAGAAAATACCTGCAAAACAAAAAAAGGAAAAATTCAAGAGTATTCTAAATAATTCAAATGCTTACCTTGGGACCGTTGGAGACTTGTCGCGGTCGCCTCCTTAGAGCTTAGACTTCAGTAGAAATGACAAAGATGATCGAGTCTTGGTTTCCTTGAAGAATCAGCAAAAATGGTATGGCCCGGGCCTGGAGCAGCAAGCAAGTGTCTTCTTGGACGTAATCAGGGGGGTAAGAAAATATCAATGTAAGGATTTAAAGGATTTAAATTATTAAGTAAAAAATAAAATGAAGCGTTAGGTTTCAAATAATTTTTGGGGTTTCATGGATTAGTTTAAACAAGTTAATTTAATGATCAAGGTAACTGAATACTATAGTTCTCGAACTCCAAAACGAACTGTGTTAAATCTCCTTTGAAAGCATCCTACACCTAAATCTAAACTACTAAAGCACGTTACATTCATTGGTAATCATGCAGCAATCTCAGCATTAAATTTAAGTTCAATTAACTCTCACCATTCTCCGTATATATGCTTTCGTATCTTACGACGCAATCGCTTCCCTGGACTATGTCTGATTACTAAACTCATCGTGTTAACGGTTCCATTAATCCTATGGTCGATTCTAAGTGGCCATCAAAGAATTACGACTTAATAACAAATCTAAACGAAGAACTATGAAAAGTATTAAACCTAGATCTAACAAGCTATAAAATTAAACAATGATATCCCCTTACAAATTTCTTTTAAACCCAACTAGAGGACTACTCGGACATGATCATACAGTCTGTTATCATTCTCATTGATAATAAATACACAACAGTAAAGATCATTTAGATTTCTCTTCTCCTTTAACAGAAAACAAAATAATATAAGTAACAAAGGATAAAGAACACGGAGAATAGTGAGATGAAGATGGCTTTCGCTCATGTCTTCGCTCTTAGGCTGCTGTTTTTGTGACGTAAATTATTGAAAGGGCGTGTTCTTTCTCTTTGAAGCACTACAGATATTACTTATATAGGGCTTCATGTCTCCTAGGCCAACTCTGGGCTTTCGTGGCATGAGCAGGTAGAAGAATGCAAGTGGGCTTGAATTGGGCTGAGTATTCCAAGCCACAAGCTCGATGTGTCTAGTTGGGAAAGATTTATGGTTTGCTGGCGGGGGCACTCTAGCTCGCGGTTGGGAAGCTGCTGGCCGTGATAGGGTAAGCTGCTGGCCGCGATAGGGGAAGCTGCTGGTCGCGAGCTAGGCATTCTTAGTCGTGGAGAGGAATCAGCTGACAACGAGCTGGACGGCTGGAGTGGTCTCATCCGCCTTTTGGTAAATGCGCTTGCTTTATCTTGGAGGATATCGGAAGATCTAGCCACATGATTTCCTTCAAACCATTTCGCTGCAGAGTGTAGTTGAATTCTATTCCTTGTATCCAACAATGAGCCATGAAAAGTTTGTGCTTCCATCGGATTTCATAATTCCAGTGGTCGGAATATAACCAATGATTTTTTCGCTCCAAAAAAGCTCCAAATAGTATCATTTTTGTCCAAGTTACCTAAAATGACTTTGAAAACTGAAAAATATGAAAATTGCTAGAAATTATTTGAAAACCTTAAACTCTTATTTCAATCAAAGGACCTCGACTGAAACAGTTTTTAAATACAAAAGTCCTCGAGTGGAAACACCTTCAAAAGATCTTGAGATCATAGTTATGAGGTGTAATATATGGGTGTTATCAGCATGTTATTTCATAGTTATTTTAATAGGGTTTAATTCATAAGATTTTCACCTTTATTTGAGTGTAATGCATGATTCTAGAGTAGCTAATTAGTAATATGATTTTACAAAGATAGAACAACGGTAGTGCAGCACCAAATAGCTTGAACTAATATTTGGTGAGTAATAGGTTATAACTAACGAAGTCAAGTTGCGGTGTATTGTGAACATTTTTAATTTGGTCGACTAATACATATCTACATCTTACAATAATAAAAAAATTCAAGTCTATTAATTTGTTAGCTATAATGATTGGAGCCACGGCATTGAAAATATTATACCATCGTGTTTTGAGTTTAAGAACTTATTTAATGGATTCTAATTATCGTTTCCCACACTTATGTTTCTCTGCGATATT
This sequence comes from Schrenkiella parvula, assembly GCA_000218505.1. Classification (NCBI taxonomy): domain Eukaryota; kingdom Viridiplantae; phylum Streptophyta; class Magnoliopsida; order Brassicales; family Brassicaceae; genus Schrenkiella; species Schrenkiella parvula. The sequence continues at coordinate 9,023,390 of CM001191.1, read as the reverse complement.
TTAATGAAATAAGATCCTGGATGATCGTTTTGTATTAGTTTTGATCTTCGATGATCGTTTTGTATTAGTTTTGATCCTCGATGATTGTTTTGTATTAGTTTTGATCATCGATGATCGTTAAGTGTCTTGTATTAGTTCTAATGGAATAAGACCCTCGATGATCGTTTGACAAATTTGAAAAACACAATTCGCCTTTGCGTTCGATCTAATGCCTAATTTTAGTCGCATCCCTCCATTTCGTTTCTTTTATTCAATAAAAGGCCATTTATCTTAAACTCCGTTTAGAATCCGTAGAATCTAGACTCTTTCATGATCAAATTTGGTCTTTTTGTTGGGCGGTTTGTGTTTTCCTCCCAAAATAATGAGAAACAACTAATACAAGCAAACCATATACTTTTAGGAGGCCCTTATGCCTATTTGTAGTAATATCTCTCTATTTAGTTTGTTTTTCAATAAAAGTATGTATTAAGCATTTTGGGATCTAAAACTCTGTTTAGGATCCGTACGATAGTCTTTTTAGGATAAAAATTCCATTTACGGTTTTTAGATGGTCGACTTAAATCTCCTTCCAAGAGAATGGGGAACAAGCTATACAGAATTTTCCTTATAAATTTGAGATCTAAAAGTTTTTTTAGGATCCGTATAAGATTCTTTTTTAGGATTAAAAATAAGTACGATATGCTTCTCGTTATACACCTAAGAATCCCTAATGCCTATTTATAGTCGTATCTCTTCATTTAGTTCGTCATATTCGAGAAAAGTCTGGTTTAAGAGTTCTGAGATCTAAAACTCCGTTAGAATTTGTAGAAGATTTTTTTCAGGATCAAATTCTTATTTTTGGTATTTTATACGTTAAAATCGAGTTTTTTCCAAAAATAATGAGGAACAACTAATATATGCTTCTCTTTATCCTGTGTTTAGTCGTGTCCCTCTATTTAAACTATTTTTTGGATTTAAAACGGATACGCAGAAGACTCTTTTCAGGACTAAATTCTCATTTTTGGTCTTTGTGAAGGTATATTTGAGTTTCGTCCCATTTAAGAAGATTCAAGTCACATATGTTTCTTATTCTACAATTAGGAGCCCGTAATGCCTAATTCTATTTGTGTCCCTCCATTTACTTTGTCTTACTTGATTAAAGTTTATTTTAACCGTTTTGGAATCTAAAGAACTCAGGATCCCTATATGATAATTTTCACTTTTTTGGTATCCGAGATGGTAAACCTGAGATTCCTTCCAAGAGAATTAGGAGCGAATAAGATATGCCTATCCTTACACAATTGGGATCTAAAACTTTGTTTAGCATCCATTTGAAGTTAATTTCATCATCTATAAAAGTAAGATATGCTTCTCCATATACGTTTAGGAGCCCTAATGCCTAAGGAGCTCATAATTCATATTTATAGTCGTATCCGTCTATTTAGTTCGTCACATTCTAAAACTATATTTTAAAAATTTAGCATCTAAAATTCCGTTAGGATCCGTAGATGACTCTTTTCATAATCAAACTCTCATTTTAGGTGTTTTGGATGGTATATGTAGGCTTACTTTCAAATGAATGTGAACAACTAATATATGGTTCTCTTTATTTAGGACCCCTAATGCCTATTTTTAGCGGTGTCCCTTCATTTCGTTTGTTTTATTGATTCAAAATCCTTTTTAAGAATTTTGTGATCTAGAATTATGTTTACGATTAGTAGAAAACTCTTTTCAGGATCAAATTCTCATTTTATACTTTGAGATGACAGATTTGAATAAAAAACATGTCACATATGTTTCTTCTTCTACAATTAGGAGTCTCTAATGTCTGTTTCTAATTGTGTCCTTTCATTTACTTCATCTTATTTGATAAAAGTCTGTTTGTTGATAATTTAGGAATATAAAACAATTTTTGTGATCTATAAAAGACATTTTTCAGGATCAAATTCCTATTTTTGGTATTTTATATGGTAGACTTGAGTTTTCTCCCAAAAGAATTAGGATCAAGTAAGAAATGCTTCTCCTTATACATTTACGAGCCCCTAATATCTATTTTTAGTCGTATCCCTCTATTTAATTCGTCTTGTTCAATAAAAGTTTGTTTTGTTCATTTTACGGTTTAAACCCTAATTTATGATCCATAGAAGACTCTTTACATGATATAATTCTTATTTTTGGGTATTTTAGATGGTAAATTTGAGCTTACCCCTAAAAGATATGTTTCTCCTTATGCATTTAGGAGTCTATAATACGTATTTCTAGTCGTGTCCCGCCTTTTCGTTTGTCCTATTCATGAAAACTCCATTTTAAGCATTGATGCGGGTGAACTTGTTAAGGTTCTTTTCGTATCGAGTTTTAAATTGATAAACCCTAAATTTGCAAGTGCACAACTGTCATTTTAGTACTTAGGGCTTGAAACATGAGGGTGATTTGCTGCAAAAACAAAGAACAATTAGAGCAACTGAAGAAAATAAAACTTTGGGGGTTTTCAGGGTTGTGTCAAAGTTTTATAGCAGGAAAAAGAACGGAGAAAAAGAAAATAAATAACTAAGCTAAGCATGAAGTAAAATTTGATACAGTAAATCAATGAAACAACAGTAAAAAAAAAAGTGTTCTTTTCTTGAAGGAAATCTCCTGGCATCTAACTAGATCAAACAAGGGATAATAGCAAACAAAACGATTCTAGGTCAAATTTTCTAAACTTGAATTTTTATTTTGTGATTAACCTACTTTCGAAAACTCAAACACCTATGTTTTAATAACTTCATTACTATGCTTTCATATGTAATAACGCAATCAAATACGCAGCAGGTTTTGGGTTCATTACGACGCTCACAACGCTTCGTAACCATGCTTCCGTATCTTACGACACGATCACTCATCTAAGCTTGATCCGGTAAATAATTTCAACACGCTAGCGGCTTTAAATGATCCTACAATTAGACTATAGTTCATGACGCTAGACTCATGCATTAAGTACAAACCTAGAACCAAAGAAAATCTTAGATAACTGCTAAGCTAAAATCGCCAACTTGCCTAAACAGTTAATGAAATTCCCCTTCCATTAAACCCTTTTGAAAACGAACAAATAAATCTACTAAAGCATTATAAAAGAAGCATGAACGAAACTAATGAATGCATGCTTAAAAAAATAACAGAAGACAAAAAGGGTTCAAGAGAAGATCTATCTCACATAAGAAACAAAGAAAAAAGTAATAACAATTTTTGGTGGTTGTGAAAGTACTCTGTAGCACACGAAATTAAGCACTAAAACTAGAGTATATATAAGGCTTGAAGTCTTCTTAGACCATCCTTAGGGTTTCCTTGAAGAAAACGACAATTGGTCTCCACAGGCTTTGCAAACAGGCCTGGTCTGCAACGTTTTGATCTTACCAGTTGTCAACTGCCCATGTCGTGTGGAGTGGCTTCTTGCCCAAGGGTGAAGAGCTGGAGCCGTGGTGGACATGCCTTTGGTCTTGAGCTGAGCTTCTGGCCGCTATGTTAGACTAGCCTTCTTATGCTTTATGTAACTTGTGTCTAAAAATTAGCTTGATCAAGTGGTGGGAATGTCTCCGTTTGATATTGAACTTCTGCTTTTTTGAACATGTTCCCAAAATGTGTGTTTTGCTCTGTTTTTCATCTTTTGCTACGTAAACCTGAAAATATACTTGACCATGCAAATACTCGAAAAGAACTATAAAAGTACTAAAAACTGAGTGAAACACTTATTAAAATGGGTATGATAGCTACTTATGATAGCTAGGATGGGTAAAATGTTGATTTTATCAGGGATTCAAAACTCTTTTTAGGACCAAATTTTCATTTTTGGTATTTGAAATAGTAGATTTTATTTTCTTCCCATATGAAAAGGTACAAGTCACATATGCTTCTCCTTCTATATATAGGAAGCCATCATGCCAATTTATGGTCATGTCCCTCCAATCAAATTCCTTGTTTTGTTTTAGAGGCTAGACTTGAGTTTTTTCAAAGAGAATGAGAAACAAGTGAGATATGCTTCTCGTTATAGATTTGGGATCTAAAACTTTGTTTAGGATCCATATAAAATTCCTTTTAGGATCTAAAACAAGTGAGATATGCTTCTCCTTATATAACTCTTTTTAGATAATCTTATTCAATAAAATTCTGTATTAAGCATTTTAGATTCTAAATCTCAGCTAGGATCTGTATAAGATTTGTTTCAGGATCAAATTACCATTTTTGGTTTTTAGATTGTAGATTTAAGTTTCTTGCCAAACGAATGAGGGAAAACTAAGATATGCTTCTCCGTATATATTTTGGAGCCCTAATACCAACTTATGGTCATGTCCCTTCATCTAGTGTGTCTTTAAGCACTTACGGATGAAAAGCTTTGTTTATGATTCGTAGAAGACTATTTTCAGCATCAAGTTCCTATTTTTGGTATTTTAGATGGTAGATTTGAGGTTTCCTCCCATAACAATGAGAAACAACTAGTATATGCTTCTCCTTATGGATCTAGCATCCCCTAATGTCAATTTCTTCGTCTCCCTCCATTTATGTCATCTTATTCAATAAATATCCGTATTAAAAATATTGGGATGTAAAACTCCGTTTAGAGTTCATTGTATACTCTTTTCAGGACCAAAATCCCATTTTGGTTTTTGAGATGGTAGATTTGGGTTTTCTCCCAAAGAATAAGAAACAAGTCACATACTCATCTCCTTCTAAAATGAGCCCCTAATGCCAATTTCTAGTTGTGCCATTTGACGTATTTCCTCTTATTAGTTAAACTCTTATTGAACCATTTTGGGATTTAAAACTCTATTTAGGTACCATAGAAGATAATTTTTAGGATCAAATTCCCAATTTTTGTTTTTTAGATAGTAGATTGGAGTTTTCTGCTAAAAGAATGACATTAAGTAAAAGATTACCTTAATGTCTATTTCTAGTCGTACCCTCCCCCCCCCCACTTAGTTCGTCTTATTCACTTATGTTAAGCATTTTTTAATCAAAAACTCTTTTTAGGATCCATAAAAGAACATTTTCAGCATAAAATTTCCTTTGTATTTTACATGGTAGACTTAAGTTTCCTCCTACAAGAATGATGACCAAGTAAGATATGCACATTCAGGAGCCCATAATGCATATTTTCTGTTGTGCCCCTCCAACTAGTTCGTCTTATTCAATAAATGTTGTTTTTAAGAATTTTGGGTTCAAAAATGCTATTTAGGATCCATAGAGCACATAATGCCCTTTCTAGTCGTATACCTCTATTTAATTTATTTTATTCACTAAAATGATGTCTTAATCATTTTAGGATATAAAAACCCCGTTTGGGATCGATGGAAGACTTTTTTCATGATCAAATTCATGTTTTTAGTCTTTTGTTTAGTAGATTTGAGATTTCTCCAAAAAGATTGAGGAATAAGTAATATATGCTTCTCCTTATACATTTAGGAGCCTCTAATATCTATTTCAAGTTCTGTCCACAAATTAGTTTGTCTTATTCAATAAAAGCTTTTTTATAAGCATTTTCAATCTTAACAATGTTTAGTAAACGTAGATCTCTCTTTTCAAGATCAAATTCCAACTTTTGGTTCTGTTAGATGGCAGATTCGAGTTATATCCGGAAAAAATAAGAAACAACTAACATATGTTTTTCCTTATACAATTAGGAGCCCCATGTACCAAATTCTAGTTGTATCCCTCTACTTGTTTTGATTTATCCAATGAAATGCGGTTTCAAGCATTTGGAATCTAAAACTTGGGATTCACAGAAGACTATGTTTAGGATCTGTAGAAGACTTTTTTCAGGACCAAATTCTCCATTTTTGGTCTTTGGAATGGTACATTTGAGTTTCATCCTATATTATAAGCGACAAGTCACATATGCTTTTCCTTTCGGCAACTAGAAGTCCTAATGCTGAATTCTAGTATTGTCCCTCCATTTGCTTCATTGTGCTTTAAAAAAAGCGTACTTTAAGTATTTTGGGATCTAAAATTATCTAAACGATTCATACAAGACAATTTTCAGGATCAAAATTTTATTTTTGGTCTTTTACATGCTATATTTAAGTTTCCTCCCAAATTAATAAGAAAAAATTAAGATATGATTCTCGTTATCCAGTTATGAGCTCCTAATGCCTATTTCTAGTCGAATCTACTCGAATCTCTCAATTTAATTTGTTTTATTCAATAAAAGGTTTTTTAAGCATTTTGCGATTTACAAATCTGTTTAGGATCTAGGTAAGCCTCCATTTATTATCAAATTTCCATGTTTGATCTTTTGTGTGGTAGATTTGAGATTCCTCCATAATGAGAAACAAATAAGATATGCATATTCTTATCCATTTAAAAGCCTTTAATGCCTATTTCTAGTTGTGTCCCTCTCTTCCAATTCATTAAAACTATGTTTTAAGCAATTAGTAATCAAAACTCCGTTTATGATCCATACCTTGTTTCAAGATCAAATTCCCAATTTAGATTTGTTATCTCCAAAATGAATGAGAAACAACTAAGATATACTACTCCTTATACATTTTGGATCCGCTAATATATATTTCTATTTGTATTGCTCCATTAGTTTGTGATGTTTAAATAAAGTCTGATTTAAGCGTTTAGGGGTCTAAAAATCTGTCTAGGATCCGTAGAAATTTTTTTTCAGGATCAAATTCTCATTTTAGGTAATTTAGATAGTAGATTTCAGTTTCATCGCAGAAGAATGAAGAACCACTAATATATGATTCTTCTTATGCATTTAGGATCCCCTTATGCTTATTCCTAGTCATGTCCTCCATTTAATTCGTATTATTCAATATAAGTCTGATTTAAGCATTTAGGGATCTAAAACTCTGTTTAGGTTTCATAGAAGACTCTTTTCAGCATCAAACTCTCAATTTTGGTCTTTTAAATAAGAGATTTGAGTTATGTCTGAAAAGAATGAGAAACAACTAAGATATGTTTCTCCTCATACGTTTAGGAGCCCCTGATGTCTATTTCTACCTAATGTCTGTTTCTAGTCATATATTTCCATTTATGTCGTCTTCTTAAATTAAAGTTTGTTTTAAGAATTTTAAGAAAACTCCGTTCATGATCCCTAGAAGATTGTTTTTGGGATCAAGTTCCCATTTTTTGCATCATAAATGGTAAATTTGAGCTACCTTTCAAAAGAATGATCAGCAACTAATATATGATTCCCCTTATGCATTTAGGAGCTCATAATGCATATTTCAATAAAACAATTTTTAAGCAATTGGGATCTAAAACTCGGTTTTGGATCCGTAGAAAACTCTTTTCACGACAAAATTTATATTTTGGTCTTCAGGATGGTAGATTGGAATCCCTCCCACATTTCTATTTTTTATTTTTTATATGGTAGATTTGAGACATCCGAAAAGAATTAGAAATGAGTAAGATATGTTTTTCCTTATACATTTGGGAACCCCTAATGCATATTTCTAGTTGTATCCCTCATTTTAGGTAGTCTTACTAACTAAAAGTTTCTTTTAAAGATTTTTTGATCTAAAACTCCTTTCAAGATCTGTAGAAGATTCTTTTGAGAATAAAATTCTTTTTGTATCTTAGATGGTAGACTTGAGTTTCCTCCCAAAAGAATAATGAGCAAGTATGATATGCTTCTCTCTCTACATTTAGGTGTCCCTAATGCCAATTTTCTAGCCGTCTCCCTCCATTTACCTAGTTGTATTTCATAAAAATTCATTTTAAGTATTTTGGGATCTAAAACTCTATTTAGGATCCATAAAAGATAATTTTCAGGATCAAATTCTCATTTTCGATCTATTATATGGTATATTGGAGTTTCCTCTCAAAAAAATGAGAACCAACACATATATGCTTCTCTTTATCCATTTTGGAGCCTCTAATGCCTATTTTAGTCGTATCCATCTATTCAATTCGTTATATTCAATAAAATGTTATTTTTAGAATTTTAGGATCTAAAACTCTTTTTGAGATCGATAGAAGACTATTTTCATGATATATTCCTTTTTGGTCTTTTCGTTGGTAGATTTGAGTTTTCTCCCAAAATATTGAAGAACAAGTAAGATATGCTTCTCCATGTACATTTAGGAGCCTCTAATATCTCTTTCTAATAGTAACCCTCCATTTAGTTTGTCTTATATAATAAAAGACTGTTTTGAGCATTTTTCGATCTAACCTTTGGTTAAGTAAACGTAGAGACTCTTTTTGAGATCAAATTCCCAGTTTTGGTCATTAAATGAGAGATTTGTGTTTTCTCCCAAAAGAATGAGAAAGAACTAAGAGAAGTTTAACCTTATACATTAAGGAGCCCCTAATGTCTCTTTACTTTTGTTTCCCTCTATTTAGTTCGTCTTATTCAATAACAATCCGTCTTAAGGATTGTAGAATTTGAAAATCCATTTAGGAATCGTAGAAAACCTTATTTGACTAAATTTCTATTTTTGGTCTTTGAGATGGTAGATTTGATTCCCTTGCAAAGAATAAGAAACAAGTCACATTCTCGTTCTAGATTTAGTAGTCCTTAACGTCTATTTCAAGTCATGTATTTCCATTTTCTTCGTCTTATTTGATAAAACTCCTTTTTAATCTAAAATTTTAATGTATTTCAAGTCATGTATTTCCAATTTCTTCGTCTTATTTGATAAAACTCATTTTTAATCTAAAATTATGTTTATGATCCATAATGGAGAATTTTCAGGATCAAATTCTCATATTTTGGTCATTAAGATGGTAGATCTGACCTTCCTCCAATAAGAATAAGAAATAAGTAAAGTATACTTCTCCCTCTCCATTTAGGAACCCCTTATGTCTATTTATAGTCGTATCCGTCCATTTAATTATTTAATTCAATAAAATATCATTTTAAGAATTTCTAGATCTATAACTACGTTTGCGCTCCATAAAATATTTTTTTCATGATCAAATACCCATTTTTACTCTTTTACTTGGTATATTTGAGTTTCCTCCTAATAGAATAAGTAAGATATGATTTCCGTATACATTTAGGAGCTTTTAATTCCTATTTCTAACTGTGTCCCTCCATCTAGTTTGTCTTATCCAATAATAGTCTGTTATAATTACCTTAGGATCGAAAAATCCGTTTAGGATCCGTAAAAGTTTTTTCATGATCAAATTTTCGTTTTTTTATTTTAGATGGGAGATTTAAGGTTCCTCCAAAACGAATGACAAATAACTAATATATGTTTCTCCTTATGCATTTAGGAGTCCTAATTCACGTCCCAATTCTCACTAGGATCGCCAGGATGGACCATGGGAAGAGGAGTTGTGCGGTAAGGTCGAGAGACCAAGTATGGAGTGTTCCAAGGGCCCATAAAAGGCTAAGTCGGTTTTAAACACGACTTGGCCAATGAAAAAGGAAAGTACGAGCTAAACGCAGCTGGAATCAGCTATATGACCGAGCTAGACTAATTGGACCAGCTGACTGGCAGCTCGACCCAGCCCGTCGAAGTAGCCGGCAGTTGGGTAGTTGGGTGGGTAAGTGACTTAGTCGACCAGATGGGTAGTTACCCGGTGGCTGGGCGGTTACTTGGGGGTTCGTGTACAAACGGGTAGCTATCATGGGAGAACGGGTAGCTATCGTGCGCGAACGGGTGGCTTTTGTTGGAAGTAGTTGGTTCGCCAACCCAAAGGCACCCTTGCGTCCCACGAGCGGTTGGCGTAGATAGTTTATAAATACCCCAGCAAACCCCCAAAGTTTACCCATCCTTGTTTTATCCTTTTTTTTCTAAGGAGAAATGCTGCCGAACTATTCGAAGTATAAAAACAAAGAGAAACACGTGAGAAGTGTGAACGGCCGTAAGGCGTTGTTTGGTGCGCGAAGGACGGAAAAAGGAATCCGGCTAAGTCGCATGGGCTAACCGAGGGACTTATCCGCAATGGATCCAACCGGAAGTAAGGATAAGGAGAAGGAGAACATGACAGTTACATCCGAGCGTATAGGCAAGGTTAGTAGAGTTACACCCTACCCGCTCACGGCCATGTCCATGGGTCGGTCAATCCAGGACATGGTTGGCGTGAGGGCGGCATTCTCTCTCTATCTATCTCTCTCACTTCTTCTATGGCTTAATACTCTTATGAGATACAGCCTTAGAAAGATATGATGTGGATCGTGTTAACCCATGAACCGGACCGTATTGCATCGCTAGAGGTACACACGTTCCGGCGTGGGTAAAGCGTTGTATGAGATCCGCTTACCCACGAGCAGGAAGCGTGGGTCAAAGGTTTACACATTGCCGGTGTGGGTACAGCATTGGATGGTATCCGCTTACCGACGGGCACGATGCATGGGTCGATGGTGCATGTTGCCGGCGTAGGTAAAGGAGTTGGATGAGATCTAATTACCAACAGTCAGGATCGCGGTTTTACCCTTAGGGTGAAGGTCGGATGGTTCCATACGTAAACCACAGATTTAGAAACGGGTGCATGGGCATGTTTACTAACCCGCACTTGATCGTTTCATCGCGCCTTTGTAAAGAACCATTGTACTTATGTGTCCTTGGTTTTAGGGAATGATAAGGAACGTGGAAAAGATAAGGCTAGGGCTCGCGAGACATGCAGTTAGGATTATGGGGGGTTTGTTATACTGGAATGTTAACATGGACCAATGTAAATAACCTATCGAATCCTTGGTTAAATAAATAAAGATCCAGATTGCCTTACTCATACTTATACGTTTTGTTATATGAATCTCAGAATGACCGTTATATCAAATATGTTTATAGGATAAGACGAATTAAAAATGGACGAGATGGCTTATTTCACTTAGTGGGTGAGTGGGAACAATCTCCTTGGCTTTGAGGCGGGATGGGTGTTTCACCTAAAGAATAATTATAGATGTGTCCCTTCAACTAGTTTTTCTTATTTAATAAAAGTCTATTTAAACTCTATTTTGGATCCGTAGAAGACTCTTTTCAGGATTAAATTGCAACTCTTAATCTTTTCGATGGTAAACTTTAGCTTCTCCTATAAAAAATGAGAAACAGCTAATATAAGCTTATCCTTATACATTTTGGAGCCTTTAATGTCTGTTTTTGAGTTATGTTCCTCCATTTAGTTTGTCTTATTCATTAGAAATGCGTTTTAAACATTTTGCAATCTAAAACTTCATTTATGATTCATAAAAAACTATATTCGACTAAATTCTCATTTTTAATGAACTAAATTTGATTTATCTCTTAAAAGAATGAGAAAAAAATAATATATGCTTCTCTTTATACATTTAGATCCCTAATATCTATTTATATTCGTATTGCTCCATTAGTTCGTCTTATTTAGGTAAAGTATGTTTTAAGCATTTTAGGGATCTAAAAATCTGTTTAGGATCCATAGAAGACTCTTTTCAGGATCAAATTCTTAATTTTGGTCTTTTAGATAGGGGATTTGAGTTATCTCTGAACGGAATGAGAAACAACTAAGATATGTTTCTCCTCATAAATTTAGGAGCCTCTAATGTTTATTTCTAGTCATATATTTCCATTTATTTCTTCTTATTAAATTAAGTTTGTTTTAAGAATTTTAAGAAACTTGTGTTCATGATCCCTAAAAGACTCTCTTCACGATCAAGTTCCCATATTTTTATATTATAGAGGTAAATTTGAGTTACCTTTCAAAAGAATGAAGAACAACTGATATATGATTCTCCTTATGCATTTAGGAGCTCCTAATGTGTATTTCAGTAACATAATGTTTAAACATTTTGGGATCTCTGTTTTGAATCCGTAGAAATCTCTTTTCACGACAAAATTATTATTTTTGGTCTTCAAGATGGTAGATTGGAATCCCTCCAAAACTCTGATTTTTGGTTTGTTAGATGGTAAATTTGAGACCTCCAAAAGGAATGATAATAAGTAAGATATGCTTTCCCTTATACATTTAGGAGCCCATAATGCGTATTTAATAGTCGTATCCCTTAGTTTAGGTAGTCTTATTAAACATTTTGACATCAAAAACTCCAATTAGGATCCGTAGAAGAGTCTTTTGTGGATAAAATTTACTTTTTTGTTTTTTAAGTGGTTGACTTGAGTTTCCTCCCAAAATAATGTTGAGAAAATATGATATGCTTCTCCTTCTACATTTTAGAGTATGTAAGGTACATTTTCTAGTCGTCTCCCTCAATTTACTTTGTTGTATTTTATAAGTCATTTTTAAGTATTTTGGGATCTAAAACTCTATTTAGGATCCTTATAAGTCATTTTTCAGGATCAAATTCTCAATTTTGATCTATTAGATGGCAGATTTAAGTTTTCTCCCAAAAGAATAAGAAACAACTAAGATATACTTCTCCTTATCCATTGTGGAGCCTCGAATGCCTATTTCTAGTTGTATCTCTCTATTTAATTAATTTATTCAATGAACAGCTGTTTTAAATATTTTGAGATCTAAACCTCCATTTGGAATCCATAGAAGATAATTTTCAGGATCAAATTCCTATTTTGTTTTCTTTTGGTTGGTACACTTGAGTTTCCTCCCAAAAGAATGAGGTTTCTCCATATACATTAGGAGCCTCTAATGCCAATTTCTTGATATGTACATCCATCTACTTCATCTTGTACAATAAAAGTCCGTTTTAAGAATTTTAGGATCTAAAATTTTCTTATGATCCATATACGATATTTTTTAGGAACAAATTTCTATTTTTGATCGTTTAGATGGTAGGTTTGAGTTATCTCCAAAAATAATGAGGAACAACTATAATATGCTTATCCTTATGCATTTAGGAGCCTCTAATGCATAATTCTAATCATATCCCTCCATTTAGTTTTTTCTTTTTAAGAGATAAAATTCGTTTTAAGCGTTTTGGATCTAAAACACCATTTATGATCAGTAAAAGAACTTTCTTAAGACTAAATTCTCCATTTTTGGTCTTTGAGATGGTGGTTTTAAGTTTTTTTTTTCATAGTATAATATACAAGTTACATATGTTTTCCTTCTACAATTAGAAGCCCTAATCCCTATTTCTTCCCGTGTCATTCCATTTATTTCGTCGTACTTGATAAAAACCCGCTTTAAAAATTTTGGATCTGTAACTCTTTTTAGGATCCATAAAAACGTATTTTTTAGGATAAATTCTCAGTTTGAGTTGTTTAAATGGTAAATTCTAGTTTCTTCCCAAAAGAGTGAGAAGCAACTAAGATATGGTTCTCCATATCAATTTAGAAGCCTCTAATGCCTATTATAGTCGTATCCCTGCATTTAATATTTTTTATTCAGTAAAAGGTCGTTTTAAGCATTTTAGGATCTAAAAACCCGTTTAGAATCTATTAAAGACACTTTCCATGATAAAATTCATATTTTTGGTCTTGGTATATTTGAGTTTCCTCTCGAAAGAATTAGGAATAAGTAAGATATGCTTCTCCATATATATTTAAGAGTCGCTAATGCCTATTTATGGTTGTGTCCTTCCATCTAGTACATCTTATCAAATAAAAGTATGTTTTAAGCATTTTGTGATCTAAAATTCTTTTAACGATCCGTAGAAGATTCTTTTCAGGATCAAATTCCTACTTTCTGTTTTTTAGGTGGTAGAGTCGAGTTATCTCCAAAAAGAATGAGAAACAACTAAGATATGCTTCACCTTATACATATAGGAGCCCCTAATGTCTATGTGTAGTCATATTCTTCAATTAAGTTCATTTTATTAAATTATATTTTGTTTTAAGAATTTTAGGAAAACTTCGTCTGGGATCTGTAGAATACTTTTTTATGATCAAATTCCTATTTTTATTTTATTTTATATGGTAGATTTGAGTTTCCTCATAAAAGTAAGAAACAACTCAGATATGGTTCTCCTTATACATTTATGAGCTCCTAATGTCAATCTCTAGTCTTATCCCTTCATTTACTTCGACTTGTTTGATAAATGTTCGTTTTTAGCCATTTTAGGGATCTAAATTCTGTTTAGGATCAATTGACGACAACTTTCAAGATCAAATTCCCATCCTATGGTCTTCTATATGTAAAATTTAAATCCACCCAAAACAATGAGAAATAAGTAAGATATACTTCTCATAATACATTTGGGAGCCCATAATGTATAATTCTAGTCGTAATCCTCAGTTTAGTTCGTCTTATTTACTAAAACTCTATTTAAGCATTTTGGGATCAAAAAAACCCATTTAGGATCTGTAGAATAGCCTTTTCAAGATAATATTCCTATTTTGTTTTTCTAGATGGTAGAGTTGGGTTTTCTCCCAAATGAATGATGAGCAAGTAAGTTATGCTTCTTCTTCTACAGTAAGGAGCCCATGATGCCTATTTTTAGGCGAGTCCCTCCATTTACTTCATCATATTTTGTAAAAGTGCATCTTAAGCATTTTGGGATCTAAAACTCTGTTTAGGATCCATATAAGGCAATTTCCAAGATCAAATTCCCATTGTGAGTCTTAAGATGGTAGATTTGTATTTCCTCCCAAAAAAATGAGAAACAACTAAAATGTGTTTCAGTTTCTCCTTATCCATCTCGGAGACCTAATATCTAGTCTAATTGTATCCCTCCATTTAATTCGTTTTATTCAATAAATGGTCATTTTAAGAGTTTTGGGATATAAAACTCTGTTTGGGATCCATAGAAGACTATTTCATGATCAAATTCACATTTTTGGTCTTTTTGTTAGTAGAGTTGAGTTTCATCACATAAGAATGAGGAACAACTAAGATATGCTTCTTCGCATACATTTATGAGCCTCTGATGCCTATTTCTAGTCGTGTCCCTCCATTTTATGTTCGTCTTATTCAATAAATTTTTATTTTAAGCATTTAGAATTCTAAAACTCTGTTTAGAGTTCAGCCAAACCTTCCAACTTATAAATGTAAGCTACTAAGGAGTGCAAAGACATGTAGAAGAGATGATTGGTAGAGGCTATGTGACGGAGAGCATGTGTCCATGTTCTGTTTTAGCTTTGCTTGTTCTAAAGAAGGATGGCTCAGTGAGGATGTGTGTGAACAACCGAGCTATCAACAAAATTACCATCAACTATTGTGATCCCATACCATGCTTGGATGACATGCTGGATGAGATGAATGGATCAATAGTTCTTTCGAAGATTGATAAGAAGTGGCTATCACCAAAAAATAACGAAAGAAGGAGATGAATGAAATAACTGCATTCAAGACAAAGAATGGGTTGTTTTAATGGCTTGTCAAGCCATTTGTGTTTTCTAATTCACATAGTACTTTCATGGGGATGATGAATCGGGAACTACCCAGCTGTATTGGAAAGTTTTTGGTAGTATCTTTTGATGACATTTTGTTGTATAGCAAGAACGATGAAGATCATTCTCAGCACCTTTAATAAGTCTTTACGCAAAACCCAACTATATGCTAAGCGAGATAAGTGTTAATCTTCATTTCCAGTGTTGCGTTTTCGGGTATTTCGTTTATGGAGATGAAATTTCAGTAGATGAAAGCAAAGTAGAAGCTAGGAAGTTGGTTGATTCTTACTACACAACCTGATGTGAGAAGCTTTCATGGCCTTACTTCTTTCTATAGGTGGTTTGTTAAAAATTCAGTATTATCATGACTCTAATAACTGAGTGCTTAAATATCTTGCTTCCTCATTTTAATCAAGTATTTGAAATGAGTGTAATGCAAGTGGTGTGGGCATAGGAATTGTAGATTTTCATGGGCAACGTCTTATTTCTTACTTTAGTGAGAAGCTTACTAGAGGTAGAAAGAAGTGCTTAACACATGATAAGGACTTATGCAATTAAGAGAGCTCTTGATCATTGGGAACATTACTTTAGGATGGTAGAATGGACGCACAAGTGTTTGCGGAATAACATTGATATACCAGTTGATCTTTGGTTATGACACACCAAAAGATTGAAACTTCCAATGGAAATAAAGGACTTTGCTTTCGAAGAAACAAGAAAGAAACTCTAATTGAAAAAAATGATTGTCTATCTTTCCAAGTTAAGATTCGAGTTTTTAAAAAAAAACCAAAAGAGCGAAGATGAATGGTTTTAACGTTATGAAATTAAAAGCAAAACATTAAAGATAGTTTATGGCGATCATCATGGGAATTTCGACCTCCTTCGATCATTTCTTGGTTTCTTAGTGAGAAATGGGCCTTGGAATGTTGCTAGATTGTGTTAGGGTTAAACACTTCCAAAAAGACCCAAGTCGTATTTTGGTCCATCTCTTCTCGACCCAAAGGGTAAGGTTCGGACCAAACTTGTGTAAGTGTCAAGCCTACTGTTTCCTTAATCTTCTTTGTCCTTGAATGTGTCATTGGAACAACTTGGTCGTGTGGAATCTTCTCTGGTCCAAGGTTGGTCGAGTTCGACTGTACGGGTCCAGTTTGGTCGATAAGTGGAGTTTCTGAACCATCTTCCAAATTAGTCCATCCCAAAGGTGTTTGGCACGACCCGTTTCTTTTTCATGGTCACTTGGTCGAGAGAAATGGTCTCGATTCATCATTTGGTCATCGGGATCTTCGAGTTCCAAGTTAAGCTCTATTTGTGATTTGTCTGGGTCGAGCGGGTCAATCGGGTCGGTCAGTTCTTAGCTGATCATGCTCATATCATAGTGTATGGTCTAAATCCTCTTAATCCTATTGATCCGATTCCATTGTCGTGATGAGTTCAAGCCAAACTATGAAGCAGTCGGAAAGGGTTAAGACAATTCAGAAATTACATGAGAATGTTATAGCTCAGATTGAGAAGGCAAATGAAAAATACAAGAAGAAAGCTTATAAGAATCATTGTGCTAAGTTATTTGAACCGGGAGATCTCGTATGGTTGCATTTGAGAATAGAGAGCATTTGAGAATAGAGAGGTTTCCAAATAAGTGCAAGTAAAATCACATGTCAAGATCAGCAGGTCCTTTCAAAATAATTGAAAATTTTGGTGAAAACAATTGTAAACTTGAACTTGAACTTTCAGGTTATTATGGAGTTTCAGCTACTTTCGATGTGAGTGATCTTTCTTCATACTTTGAGGACGTAAGAGTTATAAGGAATAGAGAAGAAGAACGAATTGGCTTTCACATTGTTGTTTATAGTTTTACTATTGCTCTTCTACCTTTGGAGTATTACTTTGTTGAAGGTATGTCAAACAGATATACTTATGTTATGACTATGCCAAATATCTACATCCTATCTGCTAAACGAACATTATTCACTATTTAAAAAATATTCGGTAAGACTGCATTTATTTCAGTTTTTTTTTCTATTTTATATGTTTATTTTGAATTCTAATTTTTATATGTTGACTACTTATTATGTACGAATTTCACTGTAAAATTCTTGATATAAAAAACTTTGAATCATCAATAAAAGAATAAAAAAATTGTTTTGAATATTTGCGGTTTTACGAGTTATGGTGACTTTCTGTGTATCCGGGTACATTGGTTAGTAATTAGATTGATTTCAAGGATTTTTTACAACTCAAACGCATATTAATTTGGCGCAAAAGTTATCATGGTACAATCTCTTATCATTTCATTTCGCACACTTTCTCCTACACGCATGAAATTTAATCCATGACAAATAAACTCTTCTATACTCCTTTTGGTCTTGGAAACCTCTGCTACTTACTATATTAGAATCTCCATTTAAATTAGTTAAAAATTCTCGCTTCTCGCTTATGAAGATGTACTATGTAAATGCTTTATGTGAAGATCTAGTTATTTTACACAAAACTTTTAAAAACTAGTTAAAATTACACGTTTGATTTTACAATCTTGTGATTTTAAATACAACTCTAAGACATTAGGGAAAAAAAAATTAAACCACAAGCATGTAATGGAGCAAAAACACAAGCATATAATGGAGCAAAAAAATTAAACCACAAGCATATAATGGAGCAAAAGGAGGTACATCAATAGCGAAGCTGAAACCCAAGAACAGACACGAAATCATAAAGCCCTCAGAATGACCACATCGATAAATTCCACACTTAAATAATTTTGTATCAAGTCTGTCATACTGTAAAGCAAAGCAGTGAAGACGTGTAAAACATCTAACCATTTTATCTGACATTACAAGTTAACAACCAGACCAGTAAATACTTTCCATCCAAAAACACAGAAGGATTTGATAATCCAAAATCAGGTATAATCTAAAAATATATAAAAGTGGTCAACCTGTGTAACAACTATATTCTCATGCCAAGGAAAATTGATTCAGTATCATCCGCATCTCACGGGGTAATGCTTCTCCAGAAAAATGGGATAATACTTCTGAAGAAATGTGTAGCCAATGGCCTCTTCTACAAAATGGATCCAACAAAGAGATAGAGAGCAAACAAGTTTCCTCCTATCAACTTCCGTTTTCATCTTCACTATCGTCGTCATCGCTGCAAATATAGTAAAGTGCAATTAAGTGAGTGAACTTTATCCACAACAAGGTTCAACCATCAGCGGCATTCAAGCATTAGTTATGAAGCAGAAGCCATATCTTGAATTGTTTTATGGCCGGAATTACAGATATAGGACTAAAAACCGCTTTGGATGTATAGAGTGAAAGTTTCGCGTACGTAAAGAAGATCAAGTACCTTTGTTCTGGTAACTTGGATAACCGTCGGGCATCCAGTCCTGTAATATATTTTTGAGCTGCTTGAACATTTTCTGTGCCTGGAGAGACCAACAAAAGAAAATTAGTAAAATATGTCGCTGCTGCTGCAGTTTCCAGAAAGACGCAAGAAACAGAAACATGCATATGCACTTAAACTTTGCGAACATATTGCGCATAAATAGTTGAAACTCAAAACTGAGAAGAGTGTTCAGAGAGAAGTTATGAAGAAGTCAATACCCTTTGCTAATTGGAACACGTGCAAAACACATCTTTCTGCAGCAAGTCTCACTGGTGTGCTTCCATCCTTTAAACATTCAGCAAGAGGAGGCCCAATAACACTCACATTGGCCATGGTTGCTGCCGGGTTAACCTGTAAAAACCGTCTTACTTTAATGTTTCACGTATCACTAACGAATGAGTCAACTCGAAACGACTACTGGAATCTTATACTCACTTTTGCAAAAGCTTTAAGTGAAGAGAGCGCTCTTCTTCTGACCTCACTCGAATCATCATGCAAAGCTGAGACTATCGATGAAAGGATATCGATAACCATTCTTGTGTTGGAAGGATCCGTTGCAAGTTGATGTAGCAAAAGCCTTCCCAAGGCCTTCGTCGAGGTTTCACGTAATGGAAACTATTCAAGAGAAGATGTCAGAAAACGGTTATACAGAAAACGAGGGAAACCTTATTTCTCACAAAGGTACCTTGTCATCCTTCAAAGAGCTCTTAAGAGAATTTAACAATGAGGAAAAGAGTGAAGATGTCATAAAGGTTGAAGGGTTGTGCTTTAGCAAGGATGCAATACAGAGAACTGAACCATGCCTAGCATTCCATTTTTGTGAAGCAGATAACTCTCTGACTTCCTGAAGCAGAACAGTGAGTTGTGCAGCTTCCAAGTACTGCAAAAATAGGAAAGTAAGAAGCTTAGGTTTCCCCAAAGTATAATAATCATTGATAGTGTTAACTATGTGGTGCGAAAAGAAATAAATTTTCCTACGCATGTAAGAAGCCCTACCTGTGACAAGACACCCAGCATGCTTGTAGCAGAAATTCGAACTTGGTCATCATCATTGTGCATTAGATCCTTTAGGAGATCAAAAATCCGTATTCTAAAAGCAGGCCCAATGCTCTTCCCAGCATGCTTTATTACACCTCTCATAGCAGATAGAATGGCCTCACGTACCCCAGAATCTCCAGCCTGATACACATAAAATTTCAAAACAAATAAGAACTAGATAGGCAGATTCAGAAATTACGCATATATTGCTAAACGAAGATGTAACAAGTACCTGGAAACTTGTCATCAAGTCGCCAACTAATGGGTCAATCCTCGTACTTAATGCACTAAGCTTTCCCAGGGCAAGCGCAGCACTAGAACGGATAGTCCTGCAGTGTAAAGGTGTTAAATCGAAGAAATGGGCCATAACTATTGGACGTGCTTACAAAACAGCTCCATTTTCTAGAAAAACATATTCCACATACGTATTTATAGAATCAAGTAAATTCAACTAGTAAATTACTTGGAAAATGGTACAAATGAAGGACAGCTAACTAAAAAAAGTTAGATGAAGAGTTGCGCACAAATCTAGTTATTCAATTGCAAGCAGTGAAATTTTACAAATTCAACTCACCACAACATATCAGATCAAGGTTTGAGCATCACCTACCTAACATTTAGTGAGTTTAGTCATGTATCTGTTTATTATTAATCTTCGCTCTTCCACTAAATCCAAACTGTTATAGAGATAGCCGTTGCCTTTCACTAGACATTTATAAACTTCACTTTCACTCAGATTGAGATATCAAGGACTAACCTTGTAGGGTCTTGTAGACACTTGACAAATGTTGTTTGAAGTTGAGGGAGAAACGGCTTAAGCGCCATCCCACCCTTTTGTATTAGGATGATTAATGTAGCCAAGATAGCGCTTTTGACCTGCCATGGAAACCGATCTCCTATGATTCGAATAAGGGGCCTGAAAAAACAAGGAAAGGTATGTCTCAGCACAACAGACAGAGATAGCTTATAAATTTAATGGTACTTTCTCCGTCAAAGATCTTCTAACATCATTAGAGCTAGTACTGGACTCAGATAGCACATATGCACATATACCAAAGGAAAGTAAGAAAAACTACTAACGACTTTGTAGCAGAAGAAGTATCAACACACGAATGAAAATTCACACACTGCATACCCTGTTATCGGTATGACAAACTCCTTCAATGCTTGCTCACTAGTAACTTCAATTAGCTCACCAAGACCAAGTGCAGCTTGCTCTCTCAATTCGGCAGATCCACTAATTAGACCCTGAAATAATAGCAAAAGAATGAATAATCATAGATCTGAGACCAAAGTACAAAACTGCTTGATTGCTCTTTATACATGCAAGAAATAAAGGGGCATATTTTTGCATTTTTAAACTGAATTTCATCTTGACCTTGGCAAGAAAAATGCTAATTGCGAGATAAGCTCAAGCCACACAGAACCACTGCTTATACACAATTTAAAAGATCTAACTTAGGGCAGCCTTAAGCACTAGAAAAGCAAGATATAAAGAATACCTGTAGAAATACTGGAAGTAACGGCTTCAGGGATTTAGGGAGGCATAAACCTGGAATAACAACATATCCTCCCTGCAATTCAAGTAACACAGTATACACTACTGATATTAGATTACAGAAATAACACTTCATCTGTAATTGCATCGCTCATTAATCTCTTTTATAGTGACATTCTTTGAAACATAGCACATAGATCACCTTCCGCTTTCTTCGCTCTTTGTCCCTAGCTGTAGATACAGCATCACGTACAAGTTTAATATATGAAGGAAGTACTTCCTTTGGAACTGAACCAATAACCCTAGACAAAGCTTCCCAGGAAACCTGTTTAAGAGAAAGCAAGTTAGACAAGACATGCTAACTTCAACTCTTTCTGTTTTGGCCAAGTACCCTACCGCAACAGTTGTTGAATCAGAATCACTGAGCATAACAATCAAGGTAGATATCATGTTTGGAGCTTCATCAATCAAGTAAAGCTTGCTACTCTTGAAGAAGTAACCAATCAGATAGGAAGAACTTCTTCTTATTGAAGCCTGAAAACAAACAATTTTAAAATCTAAATTACTTGCATGCCAAAATAAAATACTTAATTACTAGAGGTAACAAACGAACCTGGCTATCGGACACTCCTTTGAGAAGTTCTGATAAAAGAATTTCAACTCCGTCTTCATCGATGACAAGAACCACCCTCTCTGCGGCCTCTTGTGCCAATTCTTGGACTTCCTGAAACGGGAAAAGATAATCTCAAGCTCAAATAAAAATAGCTTTCATACATATTTGAGTGAAGACAAAAATATTTTACCTTATTTTCATCTCCCATTGCTGAGAGCAAAGCAGGAAGTATGGTCCCAAGATGAGTGTTAAAACCAGCACCAGCAACTTCAGCTAAGGCTCCAATAGCATGTGCATTTAAGGCACTAGACACAGCAATTTAAAACGTTTGAGACATATAATCATGCTTGATGATGCATATTTACAGAAGTATGTGAAAGGAACACATACGAGAGAGGAAGATGGACAAGCTTGGGCAAGATATGTGGAAGAACAGCTGCTGTCCTAACACTGAAATTCCAAAAGTAAATTCAGCAAACCAGAAAACTTTGAACTGGGAAAGGAAACACGAACCCAATGAAACAGTAGAAGAAAACCTTATAATTTGTTTAAGCCCATCCAGGGCAGTTGTAGACATGTCATCATCCTCTAACGCTTCGAGAAGAGTTGGGATAATCTCATCCATTGCTTGCAATCCAGCGCTCTACATTACAAAAGTAGACGAGCGATAAATATAATGTGAATGGAAGAACAATCTTTTAAGGAACAAAAGTCAGTACATGTACCTTGTACAGAGTGCTGAATGCTAGTCCAGCAGATTCACGAACCTCAAGAGCACTGTAGACGAAAGTTGTAGAAGTCCAGACTGTGAATTCATTAAATGCCATGGAAAAGCATGCTGAATCCGAAGCTGATACATGAAGAATAAAGCAAACCTATCACAAAGTGCTGTCCGAATTGTGGGAATGAGCTGATCCATGAAACTCAGCAACTGACTCCTCCCAGCACTTGCCATCACTTCATTCAGGCCAATGCATACTCCCTGTCAATCATGATTCAAGCCAACGTGTTAGGAGATGAATAACATGTGCCTGATAAGTCCGCATATGCTTAGCATCAATTAGTCAATATGAAAACACTCGAGCATCACATATGAACATATAACGAACCATTAAGCTTACTTTTGACAAGTTTGACAGATATAATTATTGTTTCGAAATTAAGCTTACTTGTCTTTTGTCAACATCTGGATCTTTCAGCCCTTTAGCTAAAATTGGAATGATAAGAGGAAGCACCCTCTCACCAAGCTTCCTGACCAGCTCTCCAAGTGATCTTCCTGCTACCTGCAAAGCATAATAGACTTATACAGCCACAGGTTAATGATATAAGGACAGAAAGAAGAAAAAAGTAGGATCCAAACCTGCCGCCTCTCAGAGGATGGTGATGCTAAAGAAGAAATTAAGGTACTCATCAAAATTGGCATTATTTCCTTCAATGTTTTTGGTGTATTTGCTACGATGGTTTTCCATACATGTAGTGCGGCCTGGAAAGAGCAGATATTTTTATTTTTCATCTCAAAATTGAAGTACATTCAAACAAACCACATAGATGAAGAATTAACAGCATTACCTGACGAACAGACAAACTAACATCAGTCCGGACCATATATAACGCAGCAAGAACTTCATTGCGCTTGTCCATTCCTAAAATATCAATAATTGCACGGCCCTGCGCTTCCGTACTTGCACCTTCATCATCACTTCCACCCTCCAGCAGAGCTTTACCCGATGTACCAGCAACCTAGTACCAAAACTCCAAATATCAAATATTAAGGCAAGTTTGGAACTATTTACACCTTATCAAGATATTCTTTTGGTGGTAACTTCATTTTTCAGTACTGTTGAAGATGAGAGTAGTAGTTTCATTCTCTTAGAACCTGTACATTACACACTTAAAACAAGGTACTGCAACATCTATAACAGTCTAGGAGGATAACAACATTGGTTCCTGAGTAAATACTGGGCAACAGTTTTTGAGTGGCAGGATAAACAACAAGAAAAACACAGCACAAAAAAAAATGCTGTTAACCTTGAACAGTAGATCCCCAAGCAGTTCAACGGAACTTTGACGGATTCGCCAATTGTCATTAAAAATACCGTCCTCCACAGCTGGAAGAAGAAGAGGTAGAGACCTGTAAAACCAATGGTGCTACTTTAGACTCTAGATGTTAAATAATAAAAAAGCTTCTACTATATATCAACAATCAATTAAAATAGAATTTATCAATTTAATCTATTCCAGGCTCCTCCAATTTATAAACTACAACAATACAGGAGGAATAATAGAGGTAGTGTAGCAAAATTACAGAAACTAATCAGCTGAGTTGAAAATCTAATCAGTCTACGGATCATGGTAAGTCAACATTAAATAATCTAACTACCCATGCGAAATGAAAGATCAAAGAGAAACATATGTAATGTAAATTCGCACGTTGTTGCATGGTGCTCAACCAGGACATGGCCAGCCCCCAGGGCAGCATCACGAACAGATTCATTCTCATCAGCAAGACCTAAAGCATTAGCGCACCATCAGTTTATCAATAAGTCAAAAGCTAGTCTAGAAGTTTAAAGTCTTTAAAAAGTGATAGGTTCACCATCCAGAATGGCTGGTAACACAAGCTGCAAGTAGTTCTGGAATTGAGCACCCAAGGACCTTGGTAAGAACTGTGATAAACAAGAAACATCTTTTAGAAAAATCTTACAAAAGTGAAGTTCATGGAATATCTGAAGAGTGACAGAGTCACCTTGAAAAGCGTAAGGTATCCATCCCGGACTGATGCTTTTTGATGAGAGCAATGACGAATGAGATCAGGAAGTACATCCTCAAAGTACTCTGTCCCAAGAGCTGCTAAAACCTGAAGAGTAACATAAAGAGAAAGAATGCAACAGATGCAACTACAATTTGTCGGAAACAATTGTTTAGCAGAAGCTGAGATCAATGATTTTGCAACTTGCTCTATTTCCAAATATCGAACCATATCAGTTTCCAACGTATTTGGCCACTACATTACAAGTTGGTACCAAATAAATGGAAGACAAAAGCATATATACAGAGACATCAAACCAATTTCCACAACATCAAACTAGGTGTTTTGACTAAAAGAAATAAAGCCACCAAAAACGTATCTTATTCTGCATACCTCACTTAATCCCTGAGCAGCTCCAGACCTTTCAACATTGCTTGTATCAGATTTTAGAGTTTCGAATAGCCATGGAACAAGGTCTGGGAAATTCTCCTCTCCCATTCCTCTGATAAGTGACCCAACCGCCCTTGCTGCCACAGAACGTACCTCGGGAATTGGATCCACAAGAACCTGACAACCCCAGTGTTCAATAGAATAAACATCATACGCAAGAGACAACTCATTATTTTGGTAAGAACGGAAAATTACCTTTTTAACCTCAGGAAGCAGCAATCCTATGTAAGGAATCATATCCTTTGGCTCTGTCACCAAAGAACACATATTACCGACAATTTGAGAAGCTTTCTTTTTTGTTTCAGAACTCCTTTCTCTCAATCCTCTATGCACTATTGGTACCAATAGTGCAAGTGAAGGGGCATCAACAGAATTAACGAATGTTGTCTGTAACAAGAGAACAAAGAGTTAGAACAATAAATGCGAAGGAAGAGAATTATAATCGGAAGGCCATTAAATACATAATCCTTACTTGAAGAAGGATGTCAAGAGAATGTCGTGTGTAATCATTGGGATCTGTTAAGGCCAACAGAAGAGTGGGGACAAGAGAAGATATCTCTGGGTTCTTTATGACACTTCCAACCTAAAATAATGGTGAGAGGAGACTAAAGTCAGTAAAGTCCACGAAATTTGAAGTTTGTTCTGCTATATCAGTCCAACCTGCTGAAGTGCCAACTGCCCAGCTGACTGAACTTTTGGATGTGTATCCGTCAAAACCTGTATAGTTTTATATCATGGAATCAGATAATACCAAATAACCATCGGAAGGAAATTCTCTCCCAGGCTTACAGTTACGAAGGAACTGAAATCTACATGCATTACACACCTCTGTAAGTTTTGGGACGACCCTAGGAAGGCATTGAGACAGTTGCTGAGGATTACAAAATGCCATAGCTCCAAGGAGCTGTACACTGCTTTGTTTTGTTCTCCATGCTTTATCTTCAAGACCCTATCAGAAACAATGAAATAAACAGAAAATTACACGTCATGTAAGACCAAAGAATAAATGCAACGAAGAATAGAAAGTGTAGTAACTGAACCTTAATTGTAAGGTGCAGCACTCAAATAGGGTAGAAGTATCACCTTGAGTAGAGAAGGAAGGACAAGTTTAACACCATATGCGGATAGATGAGACATCATAGCTCGAGCAGCACACTCTGCTGCTTCACGAACTGCCCCGACTTGGTCAGAGAACGACGCCAGAAGTAAGGGTAACATCTTGATCACATACCTAAATTAAAAGAATGAAATAAGAGCTTATTAGCAAATTGCAACATTAGCTTTTGGCGTGTTGATCATTAGTTATTTCACTGACGGTTCAAATAATTTTCCAAGCTTCTCGCAGAGGCATTCAAATGCAAGCAGTGCTCCTTCACGCCGTTTTGCAGAATTTCTGCAGCCAAAACACAAACAACTTAGCGGAAGTGAAGAAAGGTTTGTAACATTATCACTACATCTGATACAAAAATATAGCACTAGAAAAAATACAGTTTGGAATCTCAACCTACAAGGCAGCCTTTTCATGTGAATCTAAATTGGTTGTCTCTAATATGTATTACAAAAGATAACAACCAGTGGAGCTAATTCATCAACATGGACTATTTAACTAAATATGCAGAATATGCCCACATACAAACTGACCAGCTACATGACCTCAGCAAGAAAAAAATCATCCGCACAAATTCCTCATATCGAACACATAAACAGATTCACAGCAAACATGAATTACAAAAGCAGCACATGAACAATAAATTTAAAATATCATCTATAGATATGAAATAAAAATAGGACGCAGACAGAAATACCTGTCAATAAGAGCTTCTTGTAAAGTGACTACAATACCATAATTCTTCAAGCTAGAAATTCCAAAGCCCATAACCACTCCCGCAAGACCAAAAGCCGCTCCTCTTCGCTCACCATACTTATCACTCTTCATTAGCTTATCCAAGAGCCTCGAAAAAAGGGCAGGGGCATCCTCCTAACAAAACATGAGTGATAGACGATGATAGACCTTAAACTACATCATCAAGCCAACTGTAGGCGACAAAATAATTTGCAGGAAACATACTCTCTTCGATAACATAAGTGGAGAAAGGCATGTTGAGACGGCACGCTGAACAGATTCTGACGGTGTATTCAACACCTCCAACAGCTTTTCCACGACAGTATGGACTTTAGGATCATCCTGTCATCATTAGTGAACATATAAGATAGAGAAGAAAATCATGCACATTGTAACAGGATTTCACCAAATGGTAGAGTTATCACTTTTGCTAAATGTTTTGCTAATGCTCCAGTGAATATAACAACACCCTCACGAACCAGGTCATATTCCTCTTCATCTGATGCCTGCATAATAAGAGATAAGATGAAGCTAAGAAGCAGTTCGTAATCATAATGAAACAAACGATGTATCCAGCAGGTTTTCAGTTGCTTATAGAACAGACCTCTTTATTTAAATAATTCTCAAAGATGGGGAACAACAATGAAACGTTTTCTTTGCCATGCTTATCAATAATCATAATACCAGCATTGATCATCCTTCCACGAACATCAGTGTTGGGATCAGCCTGCACTTGGAAAAAACAGAAACATATATCTTTGTGAATTGAAGTCACAAAGCTTGTTATAGTTTCCGGAAAAAACATAATTGGTGTGTTTCTAGGTAATAACTCTACAAAACCCAATTCCTTTAGAACATGGCAGGAGTGGAAGAGTTCTTTCATTTGAGAAGCATTCATCTGACAGGGTGAGAAGAAAATACCAGAGCCCGGGATATCAAAAAAGTCATAACAGCAGGAAGGTCCTTTGTTGTCAGCACATCAGCAGCAGATTGCAGTGCTAAGGCAATTCCTTGCCTGCCTATCCAACCAGCATCGAAGACATCCTCACCAGACGTAGCATCACGGATGTACAGGGAAAACAAAGTTGAAAGAGATAGCTGCAAAACAAATTAATCTTTAAAAACCATTCTTATTCTCACAAGAAGTAATGTTTCTAGAAATGCAGTGACCTGGATTGATGTCGGACTTTCATGCAACGCAGCAGCCAACGCTTCTGCTGCAGCTAATCGGACATTGAGATTTATATGAGAAAGTGCTTTAAAGATTCCAGAATAATCGGTCCCCAAATCATAACCATAACGAGCCCATATATCATCTGCTGTTTCAGCCACTGACTGCAAGCAGTAAGATCACAGATCATAAGATGGTGCAACAACAAAAACAAGAGGATAAGAACTTTGTTAGCTCCAGCCAAGAACATCAATTTAATAGTTGAAGAGACAGCAAACATATACATAACCAGCATTTATGTACAATACAAAAAGAACCTAGTAACAACCAAAACACCATATCTAGATATTACATCAAATTATGAAGGTTAACCTTTTCAGGATCATGTACAGCTATCCACATGTTTGTTGCTATATCAACATTCTGAGGAAGGGAGTATTTGGAAACAGCTGGAATGCACTTTACTGCGTTTAAGCAGGCCAATCTGACATGAACATCTTTTGCATATACTCCATAGAGCGCCTGTTAACATTACATGAAATATAACTATATAGAACCGGAAAATTGCATGCAATACACAGGAAAAGGAAATACATTTGCGACATCATCTGCTTGCAATCCAAGACACAATTCATTCAGTGCAGGTCCAATGGATGCTTGATATGCAGGAACAACACCTAGCACATGATAAAGAACCTGAAAAGTAAAGCCGGTTACATTCAATACCACACTTGTCACAAAAAAAAATGGAAAAAAACGAGCACAAATATATAACAAAGGCTATAACAGTGTGAAAACAGTAAGGGGTCCAAGTCACCAAACTGATATCATGCGGAGTCTTGGAAGTGGCAGCATTGGATCTAGATGCATGTACAGAATACGAAGCACATCATCATGAAGTTTTGTCCGCTTTGTCGACAGTAAAATTCGTTCCAGTATCTGGCAAGACAAAATCACAGCTCATTCAATGAGAGGAAACACAGGTTAATATAGGTTAACAATGGTAGGAAACAAACCGGGAAGATGAACGTGAAAGTATCTACAGGAAGTGGTCCTGATTCACAAGATACAGATAACCCATTTACAATCCTCTCAAACAGACCCTCATATGTATTCTCAGCCTTGTCAACAGAAGGTCGAAAATCAGATGAAGCATCAACTTCATCAATCGCAATCAAACGCAGAGCAGTTGCAATTTCCAGAGCCCAATTACACAGTGGCTGAACTGTACACCTTGCCAGCTTCACCATGTTCTCAAAGGCTGCAGCACCAATAATAGGTGATCGCAGCAAAGGATCCAAATACCTAGCCTGGGAAAGAGATACGTCGAGTGTAAGAACTTTATCATAGAACTAAAGGAGCCTGATATGCCAAAGAGAATAACATGCATGGGCATGATCAAAAGGAGTAGCAGTAGCAGTGTCAGAGTTACGAGAAATTCATTATTTCTAAAATATGTTTCTTCACATTGCATATGGATAAGTACAACTCTAACAGAACTAAAAACCGAAGCTCTACGTACCAAAGAAGGTAACTGACTGTGACAAAATACAGGATTAGCAAGACCCATCTCCCCAAGAGCATGAAGCACCAGCGAAAGATTTTTTTGTATCCTATGAACCGATTCCCGTGTTGAGGCCTCCTCTTTGAGCATCAGTTCACGTGCCTCTTCCTTTGGCGTTTTTCCTTTGTCTGCAAATTTTTATTTCACTGAAGAATATATATGCTGGGGTATAAATTTAAATAGAATGCGTTGATAGATGTGTACCAGCTTTCTTAGTCAACTTCGTAGTGTCCCTTCTGCCAGAATTTGCAGCATCTCTGCCAGCCAATCCTTTCTTTAGAGAATGATTAGAACTCTACAGCAAGTAACAAGAGAAGATGTTATTAGATCTAACAGTGGAACCTTGCATCAAGTATAAAACAGTAAACATAGAGTAAACCCATGTAAGTACCGGCTCCTGCTTAGTGTACTTGGCACCAATCGTCTCAGCAACATAAATACCTTGCTCACTTGAAAGCATCCCCTCCGGGGTCTGGAAGATCTGAGTAAAAACAATTAAAAATAATAATAATAAGAACTACTCAAAACTTGCAGCTGAAAAGTAGACAATACCCATTGCACTCTGTAAAAAATGCTACAGTTGGATTTTAGAGCTCCAAAGGTGTTTACAGACAGAGGAAAGAAATGCTAACTCCATAATGTACTACAGAAAGACATACAGCAAAAGTGAGAAGATACCTTAACGTCAGTCACTGAAAGCATATCATGAGAGAGCCGATCTGGAAGTTCTTGCAGATGCTAGAAAAATAAAACATATAACATCAGCAAACAAATCAAACAAATCAAACGGTACAACTTCATTGATTAGAAAATAAATTAGCTTAAAATGCAATACCATCTTAAACACTGTAAATGTATCCTCTGGTGCCAGAGACATCAATGTGGACAAAGAATATACTGCCGCTTGCTGCTCAGTAGTTTTTGGACTCATTAAACCCATTGGTCCAAGCAGACTCTGAAACATTCATTCAAATCAATACTTGATTGATAGTGTCAAGTAACAGACGAAAATCACAAGTTTTGGTGACGTAGATGTCACTGTCACTGACAGTCATAAGATTACCTTGCAAACACTTTCTCCATTGGTTGACAAAAAAGTAGCAATATCAAGACCACAAGTTTCGAGACACTTTTGCAATCTCTGTGTATATCAAAAGGTAAAAATCACTACCAAATGTGCAAATAAAAGAAACATGAGTAAGCATGCAGAAGGACTAATGTCAAGATTACCTTCCAAACAGCATCTCTTTTTCCAGTACCAACTATGCTTGGATGATGTGAGCAAAATATGGCACGATCAATCCACGAGCTTGGAGATCCAGCAACTGCTGCCGATGAAATGACAATCAAAGCCTTCACTAAAACCTCTACAGAAGGGATGAGAGGAGCTTGATGATCCACGGAATTATCTGCGTCACTACAGAGGTCCCAAGTTAGTTCCTAGAATGAAAGAATCGCTATTGGCATTTTGGTCAAAACCTTTCAAAATGTGTAATGACTAACCATATTGAAGACAAGAATAAAAGATTATAGTAGATAACGACACAGGCGGCAGTCTACCTAGTGGCTGGGTAGGTGAAAAGAAATTATAAAAGACAAAAAAAGGACTTATCATTTCTACCTGGTTCTAGAAGAAACGATTTTGTCCTCAGTTAGGGAAAGGAAATCCGAGAACTCGTTTAAAAGGGTGGTGGCAAGCTCTGAAGTTGCATGAAAGATCTTTGAAACAGAATTGTAAGCTGATTTACGGACATTCCAGCTTGGATGGCAAAGTAGAAAGAGAAGCAACTGCATAGAAAATTGATGAAACATTAATTCCAGAACAAGGTGAAACGGGTCAGCAAACATGAACTCACGTAGTTTACCTGTGATACTGGTTTCATTGAAAATGCTTCCAAAACCCTGAAATCAGGCAAAAGAGATAGTAAAGACTTGAACAATCAGTCAAACAATGAATCTAAAGCATTAGACAGGATGTTTACCTTGAGGAGTGTTCAACGAGGAGCACCTCGAGAAGGTCGACACATACTACACAATCATCACTGGACAGTTTTGAGGCCTTTCAGTTGTGACATGCAAAGATAAGAAAGAAAACAAACAAGAGAGCAAAGCAAAGACTGAGTACCCTGCCATGGCAAGAGCTGATCACAGAATACGTACCAAAATAAATCTATAGAAAATATTACCAAATTAATTTGCACAAGCGAAGGCTCATTTTGAGACATCAAAGTCCATAATTTCTCCTTCGCCATTGTATCCTCTGAAGTACACAAAAAGGATAAACACGATTAAGGAGACAGCAATACAGGACCGTCAGTTTCTACTGACAAAAGAGGAATGTGACATGTAAGCTCCTGGCTTGAACCTGCTTTGATGTCACAGGCAGCAATCTTGGAAACGATCAGCAGAGCATATATCCCATCCAGACGTTGTACTGCCTTTGTAAATCCCGTCTTTACAAGTTGAATTAAAGGGGATAGCAGGTCTGATATCTGTAGTATATATTCAGTAGCGTACTTAGTTAATTAGAGGGTTGAGATTATAGAAGCCAGAGAAGATGCTTGCAAGGAGACCTGCGATATGGTATCAGGATTTCTGCATATGATGCGTAGACAGCGGAGATGCCCCCTCCTGAGAGCTTCTTTCTCCTTAAGACCAGCACCGATGAAAGAAATTAAGTTTGGTTGAATAGCATCAGAAGATCGTGACGCCCAAGAAGCTATGGCAGACAAAACTGAAAGTTTCACGTCTTCATTTCCTATAAATAAAACAGTAATCTGTTAGCAGAGACAATAAGGCAAAGAGTTGATAGATGAAAGCCAAGGATTATGATTGAAGCAAGAAACATATAGCCAAATCTGGAACATATTGTACACTTTTCGTTCATTCAACAGGAGTTACAGGATATGAACCATTTTACCTTCATCCTTGTAGCAGGCTATGAGAAAGCTGCATACTGTCCTCGACAAACAACCTATATACTTTCCTTCAGGAGCACTTGCCAGTTCTTGCACTGCATTCAGCATTCCAATTCTTTGATGTGGAGATTGAAGTCTTCCTTCAGAACCTTAAGACACAAGCCCACATTTCATCATATAATATCAGCTAGGATAATAGGCCAACCACCACCACACTGCTATCTATATATTAAGAAGAAATCGGACTAACAGGTACATCTAAATGAGGAATTCATTGAATAACAAATATGATTAAAAAGGAATAAAGACCAACCTCCAATTACGGCTTTAACTGACGCAAACATTGCTTCTATAATATCAGGATTACTTGATTTTTCACTTATGCACCTAACCATTGACAAAGCTCCAAGACGCCTGTCTTCATCCATATGACGAGCTTGTGGTAATACAACTGGTAGCAGTTCCAGGGAATACTTACTTAAATCAATGTTTACATTTGCTAATAGAAATCCAACTGATTCCAGGACAATTTCTGGATTGCGTTTCAACATTTTAACGGCTGCTGGAAGGATGACAGTTTGGAATTCTTCATGTGACAAGCGCAGAAGAAGAGGTTGAAAACATTTACTAAGATTTTGTTTCAGCTTTTCTCTGGAATTCAGGACATCTTTAACATAGATATCAACAAATATGACCTGCCAAAGAGAAACAAACAGATAGATAACTATCTTTAATTCAGTCTTGGGACGGAAACAAATATTTGCAAATCATGTTTTGCTTAGGAAGCAAAGCGAAATGGACAAGTGAAGTTTCATTATCATACCTTTGACTGTTCGAATAGAGCAGGAGACGAACAAGAGAACTCAAGCAGTAGTCCTAATAACTCAGGGGTATCCTTATATGGAATCCGGGAATTTTTAACTTCGTCCATATATGAATTGTAGATAGCTTTTGACTACAAAAAAACAGCCGAAAATTCTTTATAAACACAGCTCATACAACCGATTATCTCATCGAATATGGCAAAATGTACAGTGGACCAAGCCCAGACCTGAGAGAGCAAATGGAACATATATCTTTTAGAAGCCCTTCGCATGCGGAAAGAGCTCTGCATAACAATATGAAGTAATGAAGCCTGTGTCGATGCTACTCTAACAAATGCATTCTTCGAAACTGTAGCAAATTGACTTTTTCCCAGAAGAAGACATGACCATGCTAGTAGTCTGTAACAGACGGTATTGAAACAAAACTTCAACTCCTTCTCCATAATTTGTACAAGCATGGCCGCAAAATTCTTCATAAAAGTAACATTTTCCAAGCCCTTTACAATCAAATCGTCTACAGCTTTCCGTGAGCCACGGTCATCATATAGAGCCAATGTTTGGAATATTATGTCAACCAGGGCAGCCACAATATCAGGCGTCATATCTGCAGATAAATAATTCAGATCGCCTGAAATTAATACGCCGTACAGGGACATTTTAAGCTTAGACCAATATGAGTTTGATAAAATTAGTATCCAAATACTACATCTACAATCTAAACGGAAAAGGGATTGAGCAAGGGGAATTGCAACTAGATTAGATACAGGATCAACTAGCTGTTCAGTGATCAAAAGACGAATCCAATGCTTGTCCCCTCGGAATGATGAGATGTAAATGCTCACCGGAATTCTGGAGAATCTCCGGGATTTCATGGCGGAAGATCCGGACCCTGTCTAAAGTCGAGCTGGTAGAGACTGAGCCAGAAATGGAGAGAAGAGACTCCAACGGAGAAGCCATTTCTTTCCACGGAAAAGAGCGCAGAGGTTGACGAAAGCCAGATTGCTAGGCTCAGAAAATTGTAACGCAAAACGGTGAACTAAGGTAAGGCTTCTGCTTCTCTGTGGCTAGCTAGGGTTTAGACAAATGCTGCTGGTAAGCCGCTGGGTTTGAGAAGCGAATGAAAGTGAACCACTGAACCTGAAAGTTCGTTTGTGGGCTTCCACTTTATTGGTTCATTACTCATTCGGGCTTTTGAAGTCCATGGATTGACTTAATTACATATAGTACGTCTTTTTCGCATTTAGAACAAACAAAGATACAGTATCTTTATCATATAATTTGGTTAGTCGATCAACGTATATAAAAAATATTTTGATTAAATTATAAAGATAAAAAATTATTTTAATTTTATAATAATAAATTATAAATAAAAAAACTAGATCAAATTCAAATACATTTATGAAAACCAATTCGTCAAGATTTTAATATATATATATATATGTAAGTAGCTAAATAATATAAAGTTAAATTAAACTATAAATTTAAAAAAAGAAACTAAATATTACCACAAGAATTCACTGAATCGTAAATTCGCAAGGATTTTAAGACAATCAATCGATAAAACTCTATCTATGTATAATCTAATGATTCACCCTTTGAAACCATAAACCTAACTAATGAACTACTGAGACATGATTGCTGAGACAACACAGATTGACGAAAAAAATTCATGCTTAGATTAAGAAAATAAATTAAGGGTTAGATTAAGGGTTAATAATTCTTTTCAGAAAATTCATGCTTAGATTAAGGGTTAATAATTCTTTTCAGAAAATGCAAAGTCAAAGAATCGTCTCCATGAGCTTACATAATGAAAAGTCAAGTCTCAATTGAAAGAATGTGATAGAATGGATAGCATGTCTAACAATGACTAAAAAGTAGGTATAAAAGTCTTAAAACACGATTCTGGTCGAAATCTTTGGTGAATACTTGAAATTCCTCTTTTTCTCAAGTAAGTGAATCGGTCGGTTAAAGTGCAAAAAGGGATCGATCGATCCTAGGGAAGATCGATCGATCGTGATTCGATGGATCGATCCCATCGATCCCGGCTTTCATGGTCGATCTTCAACCCTCCCGCAAATTCGATCCAAGACAGGATCAATCGTTCGGCGGGGACCGATCAGTCTACGGTTGTCACGATCGTGGCAGATCGATCGATCCAACACAGGATCGATCGTTCGTGTGATCTCGATCAATCCTCGTCCTTCACTCGATCTCCGATTGCTCCGCAACGTTTGGATCGATCGATCCTTTGTAGCAAC
The DNA here is from genome assembly GCA_000218505.1 of Schrenkiella parvula. Classification (NCBI taxonomy): domain Eukaryota; kingdom Viridiplantae; phylum Streptophyta; class Magnoliopsida; order Brassicales; family Brassicaceae; genus Schrenkiella; species Schrenkiella parvula. The sequence continues at coordinate 8,987,958 of CM001191.1, read as the reverse complement.
GATCAATCTGAACTACGGAAATAGCCGTTTTTAACTCTTTTATGCATTATCCTCGCATTTTATACCTTAGACTTTATACAAATGTGTTTCTATCCGAAAAGACTCAAAAATACAAAAAAATACTCGAAAACGTTAGAAAATCTTGGTTAGAAAATGTCAAAGACACAAACAGATCAACTCCCCCGAATTTAGACTTTGTTTGTCGTCAAACAAAACATAAATCTTAGAACAAAAAAGAGGTTTGAAGTTGCAAAGAGAACGTCTGAACGTTGTGCCCTCAATTTCGCAGGACAGAACAAAGCTCCATGGATCTTTCTATTTTTTTGGCACTTTATTCTGAAGTATAGTGCTATACTTTTTTTAGATTGAAATAACATTGTCCTTTGGAGAAGTTTATTGGTTACCATACTCTTGATACATTTCCTTAGAGAAGGCATCATCACACTTGCATCAACAAAAGAGAGTTTCACAGTCAACTCATTAACCAGCTTTTTGCACTTCGCTGCTTCTAGTTCCCTTCGAGATTTCTTAGGTTTCACTGGATATGGGATCTTTGGAGCGTATACACGCACTAGTGGAGCTGCAAGAAAAAATTTAGCATTGCCGATCTCATGTGTATCTCTATTAATGTCTTCCTCAGCTTCTTCCTCAGCCACTGGATCAATCGGTTTCTCAGCTTCCTAATCTTTCCGTAAATTCAAAACCAGCTCTGTTCCACTCCTGAGGGTGATAACATTCACAAAATCATTTCTCGGATTATGTTCACACTTTCCAGGAAAAACTCCACAAGGACTCTTGACAGCCTCTGTTGTTTGAGCTACTTATGTATCAAGTTTCTTCACATGAGTCGAGAGTGACTCCGACTTGTTGTTCAGGTTTTGATACATACTGTCCACCTTAAGAACTACCTTTACTGCAAGAATATAAATGACTCGCTATTCACATGACATTCATGATGTTTACCTTGAGACTCATCCCATTAGCAGCCTTCTGCTGATTCATCATCAATTGCTGCATCACGAGCTCAAGTTTCGATTCTTGAGCTGCTGGAGCAGGAACTTGTTTATACTCGGTTCTTGGTTATTAACCTTTTTCTTATAGTCGGTTCAATACTGTTGAATTTTAAAAAAAATAGATGCTTTTTATCACAAAAAAAATATTTAAATTATAACTTGTTTTATTAAGTCAAAATTTAATCACAAACTATGAGTTTTTCTTGGAACTAACCATATTTACTAACACTAAAATGACCATTATCACTGGAGTTGATTGCATACAAGGTAAAAAGTCGCAACTGGATTGATCTACAGAAATTTCATATCTCTAGAGCACTCAAAGGTCCAACATTGATTGTGCACCAAATGAACTTAAAATTTCTCTCATCTTGGGGTTTGGTTATACATTGAGCATGACTCCTCTTCTTCCACATATAAATAAAAAATAAATAAAATTGACATAGATAGTAAGGAAGTGAGTAGGCATTGGCGATTAGAACATCTCATACTCGCGTCTCATGAAGCTTGTCCGCAACAAAAATTTCGTATAAATATGATGAAAAACAGTCGGTAGGGAACAAAAAATACCCTAGAAACTAGAGAAAAAATCAACAAAAAAAGAGAAAGAGGAAAATAAAATGCATCAAACTTTGTGTTCTCAGAAACTTGGAAGAGAAAGTCTATATGATCCTTACTCCCCCTATGATACCATCCGTCTTAAATACTTATAAGGAGTCAATAATGTGAATCTGGATGGCTAAGGAATTATGAGCTGAATTTGGGACGATTATAAAGCTTCTGGTAAATATACTAATATCTTATTTAATTTCGATTTTGTTATATGTGGATAATAAAGGTAGTGGTCAATATGACATTTTAAAGAATTTGTAAGTTTTTACGTTTTTAAATATTTTTCCAATTCAATTATCTTAATAATATTCTTTGAGAAGTCAATTTCTTACGTATCATACTCACGCTAATTCTCACAACGGTAAATTACATAGATAACATTAATAAATCAAAAATTTTACGACTAGTTAAGGTTATTTATGTTTTTCTTTTTTTCCTTTTATATTTAATAATTTTACGCTAAATTATTTTTCTAAAATAACATAATAGAAAATATTTCCTTTTTTATTTATTAAACTTTATTACAAATTATATTTCTAAAATAATAAAAATACAAAATATCTTAAAATCTTTGTAATATTATTTGAAAAGTCTAATAGAAAAATTATTTCTGAAACAACATAATAAATATTAAAAATAAATTAAAAATATTTTTATTATGAATCTATTTTTTGGAAAAATAATTTGCAAAAAGAAAAAAATTATATAACCCGATCAATTTAATATCAAATTAATCATTTAAATAAATAGGACTAAAATTTAAAATTATGGCTGTCAGTTGATATGATTCCAACATTACCAAATTGACAGAATCAAGCTTCTCAGTTTTCGCATATTATCATGTTTTCGCTTCCTAACGACCGATGAGGTTCTTAAAAGAGTACCGATTTGGTTTGCTTATACAGTTCCAAACAAAATTTCAACACAACATATATAAAATGATAAAAAAGAATTTCAAAAAATATATTTATAAATCTAAGACGTAAAATTTTGTATTTAACAAAATTAAACTGATTTTAGCCTAATTAGAATCCAATATAGTTGTAATTCAATTTAGAGGAATTGTGCTTCAAATTGATTTTAATTTTCAAAAGATTACTAGTTTGGTTTACTTACGTAACTCCAAACAGATCAACACTTCAAACTATTTTCCTAATTTTTTTTGTTAAAACTATATATATCAAATTGTACAAAAGTTTAGAAAAATATATTTACAAATATAAGACAAAAATTGAATTAAATATAATTAACTTTTTAACAATTTTAGTCTAATAACAAAAAAAAACATGGTTCATTTTGGAAGAATAGATAACATTCAATACACTCAAATAATAAACGGAATTGTTCCTAATTTTTATACTTAAAATCATATATCTAATTAAAATAATAACATAAAAAAAATTCAAAATAATCTCTTATTTACTTTTTATACATTTATATGACAAAGTGAGTTAAAACTTAAAAATTATAAAAAATAAAAATCTAATAATTATAATAATTTAATTATTTTATAAATATTTATATCCGTACATGAGCACAGAAGAATAACTTAATATGTTTTATTTGAGAATAAACAAAGGTTTCAGTATAGGAGATTTGATATACCTCATATTTTACCATTTTTAATATGATTTTAAAAGGTTTTCAATTAAAAAAACTATTAACTTTTTGGTATTATTACTGTTTTTATTGATTTGGAGTTTTTAACGATTTTATAAATAATTTATACGTTTTGAATAAAAATGAGCTAAAATAAACATTCTCGAAATTTGGCAGCTTTTTGATGTCACACGTAAAATCCAAATCTGTTTAGTGTTTGTTAATCTTTAGTAAATGTTTGAAGATCCATGTTTGACTTTGTAATTGAGCACAACATATCCAAATATTTTATAATAGAAATTGCAAACTGAACCCGCTTAATTAACGCGCTAATCAATCCCTATAGCAACATATGTAAGATTAAGAGGCACTTACAGAAGTAGCTCTATTGACCAGGAAAATTTGCTACAATGTCGCTCACAAAAAAGGTCGTGAAGTAAATTAAGTTTTCGGTTGATTATACCTGTTCCGTCAATAAGACTATCCTCATTAGTTGTTGCTGGATTTGATTTGACATTTACGGTGACGATAACGCTTCGATGTTAATGTTTACTCTCTCAGCTTCACTTTCAATCATAACTTAAACTTTCATACTAAACAACATTTCTCCAGCTAAAGATTTACATTTCCACCATCTAACTGATCAATCTTGTTCTTGGTTTATTTATGGATTTAGGTCAACTACATTTAGAATCAAAGGTTTAAGACTTTGTATAATGCAAATAGAGTAGAATTATCTATTTAAGGGTTAGATGTGAGAAAATATCGACATGTCCAAATAAAGAGGATAATCATTGTTTTTCTTACATGTTTAAAAACTCAAAATTTATATAAGCATATATGGTAATAAGTAAGTTTTAGACGATAATGTTAACATTATTAGAGGGAAAATAGTCATTTAAATCCCCAAGTTTTTGTAATTGACACTTTTATTCCTCAAATATCGTGTGCGCAGATTAAATCCTCAACTTTGTGTTGACTTTATAAATTTAGGTACGAGAAAAGTCAACGTTAACTTACAAAACGGAAATTTTAACGTTGACTTTTCTGAGTCTAATTTTGCAAAGTCAACACAAACTTAAAGAATTAATTTGTCAACAGTTCATTTAATTCTTTTTTTACAAATTCAATACTTAGTTGACACATATATTCTATAACTTATAGATATTTTTTTCCCAAACTAATAGTTTTTAGGGTTATAAAATCATTTTTAAAGTTGTTATGTATAACCTTAATAATATAGTTATAATATAGTTGTATAAGTTTTTACATTAACTATAATTTATATATAAAAAGTACATAATATTTTGGAAATAATCGTTTAATTCCTCAAGTTTTATAATTTTACAGATTAATTCTCAAACTTTTAAGTTGACAAATTAATTCTTTAAGTTTGTGTTGACTTTGCAAAATTGAACTCGGAAAAGTCAACGTTAAATTTTTTGTTTTATAAGTTAACGTTGACTGTTTTCGTACCTAAATTTACAAAGTCAACGCAAAGTTGAGGATTTAATGTGCGCACACGATAGTTGAGGAATAAAAGTGTTAATTATAAAAACTTGGAGATTTAAATGATCATTTTCTCCATTATTAGACATGCCTTTTTATCACAACTACTTAAATCATAAACATTAAGATTTGTAATAAGTCATAATCTAAAACATAACCAAAATCATAAACCCTAAAATCTAACCAAAAATCTAAAAATCTAAACCCTGAATCTTAAACGTTAAACTCTAATAAAAAATTATAAACTCTAAACCATTAACCCTAAATCCTAACCATAAAGACCTAACTTTAATAAAAAATTAGTGAATGCAAACGAATTAGTATACTATATACCAAATTAGCATTGTGGATGTTAGTTAACCTTCAAATTTTTATAATAACTAATTTGAAACATTTCCAAAGTTCTGAAAACTTATATATGTTAATTTTAATGTGTTCATCCTGTATAACAAAATTCCTCTTCTTTATTTGATTTGTCAGTGATGGTAAGAGACAAAAGAATTAGCATCGTCGGTAATCTTAGATTTTTTTTAAATGTAAGTTAACCTTATATTTTTTTTTAAAAATTCCAAAGGTTTTGGAAACTTTAATATGTTAACATAAACTTTAATGTGTTCACTCTAAAAAATACTGTTTGTATTCCTCATTTTACTTGTCGGATTTTTCATATCTAACTTTTAAATAAATAAATCTATTCGAATGAATATGAGAAAAAGATAAACAATGTTGTGGAGAGAATGAATGGAGTTGAACACATGTATGAAAAAATATAAATGACGGTTCAGTCGAAAAAGTGTAATTGATCAGACTAGGCTAATAACCAAAGATTAATGTTTCAGAAACAAAATCTATTGAAAATGCCATCAACAACACTTTGGAGGGGTTAAAGGTAAAATCATTGGGGAAAAGAGGTATTTTTACGAGTCACCTTTTTGAGGGTGTTATTTACGGGGAAAAGTGTCTATTTCAACCCGAACAATCGCTGTTGTGCCTTTTAATACCTAGACAACGGACTAGTGTTTTTTCACTCCACATAAAATTCAAATTTTCTACCCGAATTTAATCTCGCGACACGTTAATCTACTTTGATTAACCGAACGTTAGTCAACCGTTAATCAATAATTTGAGAGGCGCGACAAAACACAAAATGACTTCGTTTTACTCATTAAACCAACTGTGTTGTTTTGTGTTTGAGGCTAAAATTAAGGATTTGCTCTCTTCTTCCCCAATTCGTGATTTAGAAACTGAATTTTTTTATAAAAAAACAGTCTCCATTGTCTCTGTGTCACGAGCGGTTGGAGCTTGTGTGTATCCTCTTCGGAACCTAAAAGCTCCAGTGCATCCTATGATCGGCATCTCTCTCACCTTCGACATTACCGGATTTCGACCATACAACGACAGCGTGCTGCCAGAAAACTTACCCGTTGTGAACACTAAGTTTAAAGCCATCAGCAAACCCAAATTTTTCTGGTCGGCCGATGCGTACATCCCTTGAGCTCTCCCTACTTCCTTTGAGGTTATTTCAGGCCCAACCGTCAATGGATGGTCAATGACGACAACCATACCGAAAGCTAATGCAGAGGTGTATGTGGTTGGACCAGTAGCGACTATGGCGGCTATTGGTTTGTCTCCAGAGACAATGCCGTGGAAGTAGAAGTGAAGGTGGGTTAGCTTCTCCAGCTTATGTCCTAGATATGGCGTTTTCACTGTTGTTGAGAAATCTTCTGATTTTGTGATGGCGGTTGCAAGAAGAAGAGCTGAGAACAGAGGAAGAAGAACAAGTCTAGCCATGGCGAAGATGGTCGTTGTTTCAGGCTGTGTGTGAAATGTGTTGTGGAAGTGGTTGCATAATTTATAAGCAAAACAGAGTAATTATTTGAAAGCAACAATAAATAACAGATTTGCTTGATAATTATAGCGAAAACAAGAAGGCGACGTGCTAACAAACAAAGTCTCCATTGATGTGGATCAACATCTTGAATTATAAGAACAAAATTTCAGTTTACACATAAACGACTCATCGATAGTCAAAACGTAGAAGACGAGAAGAGGCTCACCAATATTAGCGGAGATATTCTCTTGGCATAGAATATCGAAGAGGCAAAGGACATTGCTGTTTTTTCTTGCTAATTTTGGTTTTAAATGGCATATTGGGAAAGAAGAGAGCAAATCCCTAATTTGATACTTAAACACAAAACGACATTGTTTGTTGTTTGGTTTAATGAGTAAAACGATGTTGTTTTGTGTTTTGGCGCGTCTTTCAAATTACGGGTTAACGGTTAGCTAACCAAGCGTTAGTTAAAATAGGTTTACGTGTCGCAAAATTAAGTTCGGGTAAGACATTTTTGGATTTTTTTGTTATTTAAGGTGAAAAAAATACTAGTCCGTTGTCTAGATATTAAGAGGCACAACAGCAATTATTCTAGTTGAAATAGTCATTTTTCCTGTTATTTACATATATTATGTAAAAAAAGAAGAAGTTAGCTCATATAATTTCTCTAAGATTAATCTCCTTTGTGAAAATTGCACGAAAATTGCCTAATTTGCAGTTTTCAATAGAATAATGAATGCAAATGATCGTGAGAGAAGGAGGAAAGCCAAGTCCTCGTGCCATGTCGACCATCTCTATTTTCTTGATTTGAGTTACACTTATAATATTAAAGTTTAAATCTTCATTTTTACACAAAGGAAGAAATTTTTAAAGCATTCTACTTTTAACTTGACTAATTAATGGTTTGTTGTAGCTTTGAAGACAAAACGAATATTCAGATTCTTTTCTTTTTCGTTGAAATAAACAAAAGCAAAATTGCCATTACATTAAGGTTTAGAAACCTAAAATATTAAAAGACGCAGGCCAGTACTAATAGAGATTATTTTATGGGTTAATGAGTTCAATATTCAAAATCCAATCTAATATTAAGGTTATAGCCATCTAAGTTTAATTTGGAAATGTATAAAATAACCATTTCGATTTCTATCTGATGAACTTGCTATATGTTTAAGTAGTACGAATATAATTTTGTCTATATATTTCTGGAACTTGAATAATAATTCTACATCCGGAAGATGAATACACTGAGGGAACAATTTTTTTTTTAAGCGTATGAGATTTTGAAGGAAAATATTTATATATTATACATAATAGCATAGCTAAATTATTTTATGACTTAATTTTCAAACCTTTTTTGGTTAGGCCTAAATTCCCTTATTTTATTGAGGGAAAAAGCGAATTTCAAACTTCAAAGCTTTCAATGATCATAAAACTAATCATAGCTTGACCATTTCCTTTAAATATTGTTTTCTTGGGAAAGAAAAAAAAGGTCTGCATCTCTTCTTTTTTCTCCTTTTTCCTTCAAGAAACCAGCTTCAAAGGTCGTGTCTTTGGCCTGGAATCATCAGAGGTATGTGTCTTGGATTTAGATCCATGGTTTAAGGTCAATGTTCTTCTTTCAACTAGTCTAGTTATGCTCAGATGAATTGAGTTTTTTTTTGTTGGGATGCTCTTATGGTATGATAACATCTTCTTTAATGTCTTGTAAGGAAGATTTAAGGGATTCTGTGTATGAATGAATCTTAAAGGAGATGATGAAGCTTGCTGTTTGTGCTATACTACTCCTTACCCTTTTGACCTCTGAGACAAGAGGGTTGAATTTAGAAGGTCAATATCTTCTTGACATCAAGAGCAAGTTTGTGGATGATTTGCAAAATTTAAAAAACTGGAATTCAAATGATTCTGTGCCTTGTGGATGGACCGGTGTGAGGTGCAGCAGTTATTCCAGTTCAGAGGTTTTCTCACTGAATCTTTCCTCCATGGCTCTCTCGGGTAATCTATCACCAAGCATAGGTGGACTGGTTCATCTGAAGGATCTGGATCTGTCATATAATGGGTTATCAGGGAAGATTCCTAAAGAAATTGGGAATTGTTCAAGCTTAGAGATTGTTAAGTTAAACAATAACATGTTTGAAGGTGAGCTACCTGTGGAAATAGGAAAGCTTTTGTCTTTGGAGAAGCTGATTATATACAACAACAGAATCAAAGGTTCTCTTCCTATGGAGATAGGGAACCTCTTGTCTCTATCTCAACTTGTGACTTACAGCAACAACATAAGTGGATCATTGCCTCGTTCCATTGGGAAGCTGAAGAACCTTACAAGCTTTCGAGCTGGTCAGAACATGATATCTGGAAGTTTGCCTTCTGAGATCGGTGAATGTGAGAGCTTGGTTATGCTTGGACTTGCACAAAACCAATTGAGTGGTGAAATACCAAAAGAGATTGGTATGCTCAAGAAACTTTCACAGATAATTCTTTGGGAAAATCAGTTATCAGGTTTTATCCCCGCGGAGATTACCAACTGCACAAGTTTAAAAACTCTTGCTCTCTACAAGAACCAGCTTGTTGGTCCAATTCCGAAAGAACTCAGGAATCTTGTGTCTTTGGAGTATCTATACCTTTACAGAAACATGTTGAATGGAACGATCCCAAGAGGGATTGGGAATCTCTCAAGTGCCATTGAGATAGATTTCTCAGAGAACGGTTTGACAGGAGAGATACCATCAGAGTTTGGTAACATACAAGGGCTTGAGCTTCTTTATCTGTTTGAGAACCAACTCACAGGTACCATCCCAGTGGAGCTTACTACTTTGAAGAATCTAACAAAGCTTGATCTATCCATCAATTCTTTATATGGTCCTATTCCTTTGGGGTTTCAGTATTTAAGACGACTCTTCATGCTGCAGCTGTTTCAGAATTCCCTTAGTGGGATCATACCTCCAAAACTTGGCGTCTATAGCAATCTCTGGGTTCTTGATCTGTCTGATAATCATCTCCGAGGAAGCATCCCAAGATACCTCTGCTTTCATTCAAATATGATCATCTTGAACTTAGGTGCAAACAACCTCTCTGGCAACATTCCTACTAGCATCACCACTTGCAAAACTCTAGTCCAACTTCGTCTAGCCGGAAACAACCTCGTGGGCAGGTTTCCATCGAACTTGTGTAAACTGGATACTCTCACAGCCATTGAGTTAGGACAAAACAGATTCCGCGGTTCCATCCCCCGGGAAGTTGGGAACTGCAGCGTATTGCAAAGGCTGGAGCTAGCAGACAATGGCTTTATGGGGGAGCTTCCTAGAGAAATTGGTACACTTTCACAGCTTGGGACTTTGAATGTCTCATCCAATAAGCTTACTGGAGAGATCCCTTCTGAAATCTTTAATTGCAAGATGCTTCAACGACTTGACATGTGCTGCAACAATTTCTCTGGAACTTTACCAAGCGACGTAGGTTCTCTTAATCAGCTTGAGCTTATGAAGCTCTCAAATAACAAACTTTCAGGAACCATACCTTCGGCTCTAGGGAATTTATCTCGTTTAACCGAGCTACAAATGGGCGGTAACTTGTTCTACGGTACCATCCCAAGAGAGTTAGGAAGGCTTACCGGTTTGCAGATAGCTTTGAACCTCAGTTACAACAAGTTTACCGGAGAGATACCTTCTCAGCTAAGTAATCTTGTTATGCTTGAGTTACTCCTCCTCAACAACAACAATTTGTCTGGTGAAATACCAAGCTCTTTTGCTAATCTCTCCAGCTTGTTTGGTTACAATTTCTCATACAACAGCTTGACTGGTCCTATTCCACTCCTCCGAAACATGTCCATGTCTAGCTTCATTGGTAATGAAGGACTTTGCGGACCACCACTCAAGCAATGTATCCAAACGCAGCCTTCCTCGCCTTCTCAGTCAACCGGGAAGCCAGGAGGAATCCGTTCCAGCAAAATCATAGCCATCACTGCAGCTGCGATTGGTGGTGTCTCTCTTATACTCATTGTTTTCATCGTTTACCTCATCAGACGCCCCGTGAAGACAGTCACTTCTTCTGTTCGAGATGGCAGACCGCCAGAAATGTCTCTGGACATTTACTTTCCACCAAAGGAAGGGTTCACTTTCCAAGATTTAGTTGCAGCCACTGATAATTTTGATGAGAGCTTCGTAGTTGGTAGAGGAGCTTGTGGAACAGTCTACAAGGCGGTTATGCCCGCTGGTTACACTCTAGCTGTCAAGAAGCTAGCATCAAACCACGAGGGAGGTAACAACAACAATGTAGATAATAGCTTTAGGGCAGAGATTCTAACTCTTGGGAATATTAGGCACCGTAACATTGTCAAGCTACATGGATTCTGCAATCACCAAGGATCAAATCTGCTTCTGTACGAGTACATGCCCAAAGGAAGCCTTGGAGAAATACTACATGATCCTTCGGGAAACTTGGATTGGTCTAAAAGATTTAAAATCGCTCTTGGTGCAGCTCAGGGTCTTGCTTACTTACATCATGATTGCAAACCGAGAATCTTTCACCGTGACATAAAATCAAATAATATTCTGCTTGACGACAAGTTTGAAGCTCATGTAGGTGATTTTGGACTAGCAAAGGTGATTGATATGCCACATTCAAAATCCATGTCCGCCATTGCTGGATCCTATGGCTACATTGCCCCAGGTAAAAGTTTTTACTTTTAGTTTGTGCAATTTGATTTGACTGTTAAAGGTGGACACAATACTTGAACTGAGTCAATCACAATTTGAACAGTCTTATTATAATCCGAGGATAAAATTTTCTCTGTCAAACTTACTTGAACCGAATTCGATTTGTTCTCCAACTTAACCCGATTAATCTATTCATTAAAAATCAGAAAAATTTCAAAAATATAATTTTTATGATATCGTTTTTTCATAAAATAACATTGCTTATTGTCTATTTTCAAATATACTATTTTTATAAACGTTTATAAAACTTTAAATTTATAAGGGTTTATAAAACAAATTTATAAGATTAATAATCATGTTATAAGTTTTATAAAACCTTACAATATTTCTTACAAAACTTTATAAAACATAATTTATAAAACTCTATAAACATGTTTTTTTATAAATTCTTATGAACTCCAAATTTATGACACTTATAAAAAATTGTATTTTTTAAAATAGACATCAATCAATGGTAATTTCAAAAAATAGTATCATGAAAATAGTATTTTTAAATTTCTCTTAAAAATCAATATTTTAGTTAAAAATATACAAAAAACGTTTATAAAATTATATTGTTAAAACTCATTAATATAGATATTTTGTAGATGTACAAAAGATATCTACAATATTAATTAAAACTAATTAATTTATATTATTTTATTGGTAAAATAGTTTTACTTTAGTTGCCGACTAATCCGAAGAAAAAAATATTAAAACCGAGCCAGATAAAATTATATTTATATTTGTCAATTCTCAAAATCTGAAATCTGAATTGTCCAAACCAAACCGAAATGACTTGTATACACGAATGCCTTTGTCTATTCCGAGTGAGAGGGACTAAATTAGAACTTTTAATAACTTTGCAGAATATGCATATACTATGAAAGTTACAGAGAAGTCTGACATCTATAGCTACGGGGTGGTTCTATTGGAGCTGCTAACCGGAAAAGCACCCGTTCAGCCGATAGACCAAGGTGGAGATGTGGTGAGTTGGGTAAGGAGTTACATAAGAAAAGATGCACTGTCCTCTGGAGTTCTTGATGCTAGGTTAATGCTAGAAGACGAGAGAATCGTTTCTCATATGCTCACTGTGTTGAAGATTGCATTGCTTTGCACGAGTGTGTCTCCCGTTGCGAGACCATCGATGCGACAAGTTGTTCTCATGCTTATTGAGTCAGATAGACAGGATGGAAACGAACCGTTGGATGCAGAGTTGACACATATTACTACCACATGACTCGAATACATTGTTATTGTATTCACATGAGACAATTTTTCTATGTAATGCCGGATAACTATTGCAAATTGTGTATACCCAGCTATATTAAAAGATATGCCTCTTCGTGGATTCTAGCCTAGAGCAATATAAAATGTTACACCGACACTGATTCTAGGACTACAATTACCATCATTTACAAATTCATTATCGCATATTCATGGATTGTTTCATATATACTACCTAGGTAGTGTGAAAATGCCTGATTGAACCTATTCGTTTGAGTGATAGAACTTGCCAGTTCGAAGATATAATGTTTACGAGGTATATTGCCAAGGACGGATCCACGTTGTAAGGGGGTATTGCACGTGCCCAGATGCCACATGCTAAAGGATATTAGTGACTTGTGTAGGCATAAACATGGAAAGGTGATATCAGCTTTTTTTGGTTTGAAAAGTTTTATAATGCCCCATACAATTCAGGTTAGAATCCCACGAGCTGCCATTTACTCTTTTTTTTCTTGATACTTTATTCTATTTTCTTACCTCACTTTTCCATAATTTTTGTTTAACTTTGTAAACTAAAGGTTTTTTTTCATCATTAATTTTTTCTTTTCTTTAATATTTCATTTTTCCAAACATAATTTTTTCACGTTCTATTCTAACAATAGTTTTAAATTAAATTCTTTATTTTTCTTTATTTTCAATATTTAAATTTTAAAAACAGTAAAAATAACATACATTTTTATACGTTAAAATTACTAAAAATGATACTTAGAATTTAGAAAAAAAGTTTATCTCTATTGTAGTTTGGCTCAACGATTTTGTTTTCCAAATATGACATAAAATTCGTAATGATTTGTATACTTTTGTTTAATCACAGTTTTTGTATAGTAACTTACTAAATCATATTTAGAATTTTAATTTATTGTACCCCATATTAATATTTTTCTAGGTCCGTCTAAGGTTATTGCCTTATTTATTAGTAATTTTATTTATATTGAGGGTTGACAATTAGTTTTAAAATTGTAGTTTAAAAAAGTGTCTATGTTTTTTTATTAAATAGGTTGTTGGTACAAAATCTCCCATAATAGATCTGGACTACCTAATATTTTGACATAAATTTAGTGATTAATTCACCAAATTAAATGATCATTACAAAGAAAACATCTAGACTTTTTTTAAACTACAATTTTAAAACTAATCGTTAACATTCAACACAAATGAAGTTACCAATAAATAAGGCAAAAACCCTTTTAAACATTACATATTTGGAACTAATAGATTTTATTTTTGGAAAAAACGTTACAAAGTGGAAGATAATAGAGGAAAAAAATGCTATAAAAAGAGAGATGGAGTGAGGAGAAAAATGCTATAAAAGACAGAAGGAGCGCATAGAAAAATGCTATAAAAGACAGAGGGAGCGAATAGAAAAATGCTTATAAGAAAAGAGAGGAGGTGGGGAATAGAAAATAAAAGAGGAAAAAAAATACTATAAAAGAGAGAGAGGAAGTGGACGAACAAAAGAGGACTTATCCATAAAATACACACACTAATACTTGATATTTACTTTGTATTTCTAGCCAAGGTTCTAGAGGAGAGAAAAATGACCTTCTTCCGAGAAGAACTCTGAGTAAAATTCACAATTTTAAACACTATCTTTGCACTCGAATGAACTATGTTGTAGTTTGATCCTGAAACGGACATGTAAAAAACTCAAATCATGATTGCAACTAGCGACCTTATAAACACATTTTCTCTTATTTCTTAATTTCAGACTGAATTCTTCAACCCATTAATGATTAAATCTCCTCCTAGACTCAATTCAATCCATACACAATTTCTCATTTTTTATTATTTTTACATGCACCTTAAAAATGTTTGAATATTATGTTTCGCTCAAGATGAACCCTGTAACACCCCCAATCCCTTAACCCACTTTTTTTCTTAGCCCAATAACCAGCCCAAATCCCTCTTTTTATGTTTTTGTTGACAAATGATAGTGTATATATGTATACACACATAAACATCTCCTTCCCGAAACACCTTATCTAGAGCTCAAGGAGAAGTAGCTGTCGATCCACAGCCTCTCTTCTTCCTCCTTCTCTTTCTCTTCTTCTCCTTATCCTCTTCTTCTTCTTCTTCTCTTGGGTGGTGTCGTGGTAGAGACCCGTTGATGTCGCCACCACCGCAATTCACCGCGGCCGCCGTCGAAGAGCCCTTATCCACGCCGGAGTGACGGTAGCAGCCACCTGAGTCGCAGCCGAGCCGCCCGGAGGACTCATCACCGCATCCCGAGCCGAGGAGAGAGAGATCTAGGGCGAACTCTAGGTCTGACTTGTGCATGAATTAACCCTTCCTCCATGTCTGTTCATCGTCGTTGTTCGCCATTCATCATCTGCGTCAAGCCAGGCTGCACCACCAGCTGTCGAGGAGTGTATCTGTGACCCAGGGGCGAAACCCTAGGTCGGTACTTGCTGCCCAATCCTGACGAAGGCGAGGTGTTTCAATCCTGTTTTCTTTTTCATGTGTTATTAAGCGGTTGGATGCTTAGATATGTTAGTGTGTGTATTTTGATAGATTTCTGTGACCCTTCCAAGCTTGTATATGTTCCGTTCGGATTTGGGTTTGTACTTCTAGAGGAGTCTCGTCATGGAATTCGGTGTGAATTCCCGTCAAGTGGAGGAGAATTGTCCATTTTTCTTATCTCCTGGCCCAATCACCAGTCCAATCCCCCCTCCCTTATGTTTTTGTCGACAAATGATAGTGTATATATATACATAAGCATCTCTTTCTTCCCTAAAAACCCTAGCTAGAGCTCAAGGAGAAGCAGTCGAGCCACTGCCTCCTCCTCCTTTCTGCCGCCTCTCTTCTTCCTCCTTCTCTTTCTCTTCTTCTCCTTCTCCTCCTCCTCTTCTTCTTCTTCTTCTTCTTCTCTCGGGTGGTGTCGTGGTGGAGACCCGTTGACGTCGCCACCATTGCAAGTCGCAGCCGCCACCCCCGAGTAGCACCTACCCAAGCCGGAGTGACAATAGCAGCCACCCTAGTCACAGCTCGAGCCTATGTAAACTCATCGCTGCATTCCGAGCCGAGGAGAGAGAGATCTCTGGCGAACCCTAGTTCTGACTTGTGCAGGAAGTAACCCTGCCTCCACATCCGTTCTTCGCCGTCGTTCACCGATCAGCTGCGCCGATCCAGGCTGCACCGCGAGCCGTCGGGAAGTGTAGTTGTGATCTGGGGGTAAAAACCTAGGTCTTTATTTGCTGCCCAAGAAAGATCTGTTTGTTCTTTTTCGATCCGTTTCCGAGTAAGGTGAAGTGGTTCGATCTGGTTTTCCTTTTCATGTCTTAGTATGCAATTGTATGCTTAGATTAGGTTTAAACCAAGCTTATATCATATTTTTGTGTTGTTGATATTGTGTGATATATATATATGTAAAACTATGTATGTGTTTATAGATGGTAAAAATGTATATATGAGATTGTTGGCTGCCTTGTGAATGAATTTAGGGTGTTAGAGTCTGATGTTTGTGGAGTGTTGCATAATAATGTAAGTAGGAATGCTAAACGAATGAAAGAATGTGTTTTGTGATTAAAAAAATGAAAGTTATTGTTGTTTGTGTAGAATTAAATTAGGTTGTTTGTAGCTGTATTTGCCCTCGTGTTTGAGCTCGTTGTGTAGTTGCTCATGTGGAATAAATGGTTTAGGGCTGATTCATCCCTTTTTATTCTCTTTTTCTTCTGCAGGACTATTAGCAGAAGTCGTGTTTCAGTTAAATTAGTATATTTATACTGAATGAAGCATTTTCAGGATTATCATACCAATGGGAGGATGTACTAGCTAACTTTCGGGTAAAGATACATGTCCTGATACGTCGTTATTCCAGCTTGCTGGGAGACGGGTGTCACAAATCCGGTCCTCTAAATTATTCCTATTTACAGTTTATGACAACTGTAATTTCGGTTACCAATAATTTGGCGCTAGAAGGAGGGGATTGTCTAGTCTAACACCAATGCAGAAGATCGATGTGACATAAAAGAAAAATCTATGTATAGAAGAAAATTTGATATAAGATCAGAATCACTACATATATTATGTTTCACAAGTTGCTGAAGCGGTTTGAATATAGATGATCGAGACTCTTTCGGCAGTGATTGAACCAAACGAGGGGGTGAGCTTGTGGACTTCCTAGGGTACTCCACACACTAGAATAAATAGAATCGGATGAAGCTTAGGTAAGGGAGAAACCACACACTATACCCTTAGAAGAACAATTTGAACCAAATGGACAAATAAACTATTTGATTGAAAAACTCAAATGTTTTATTAATAAAAAGATTAATGCTTTTTACAATGATATGGGTTGAGCTTTTATAGACTCTATAATACTTAAAAGAAAAATAAATCAAGATAAATGTAAGAATAATCAAAATGATTGATTGAATGGCCACTATAGGTAATTTTAGCCAAATGAAAAAAATGTGAAGTTATTTGTATTTAGACAGTTTTGACATGAACTAGTGACGTCTTGGAACATTCTGTACATTGTGTATGGTCTTCAAAGCAGCTTGGACGAATAAATAAAAAAGATATATCCATTTCATATTCATAGTTCGACTTGGCTCCATATATGGAAACTGAGAACACAAAGGATACCCCTAATACCATGGGTGCTAGTGTACACAAAAGCATTCTTTGTAGGCTCTCTAGAGTATCATACATAGTTGGAATGAAACAAATAAAAAATGGTTCAAACTGAGTGATATTTTTTCCTCGGGTCCAGCTATACTAATTCTTATATCACTGCTGAACTAGTTTCACTAGTAAAAATTTTCACATAGCCACAGAAAATACACAACAACTTCGTCAATAAATTACAATTAGCCACAATTTTTTATTTTTGCCACGAAATATAAAACGTGCCTTTTTTTGTGACTATTACTTAAAAAATTATCATGTATTTGTAACAAAATTTCTGTGGAATACTTTACCACGGTTTAAGCACTAAATTTTGTGGCTATTTAGTCACAAAATCGTTTCAAAAATAAACGTGACTAATTTATACTTTTTGCCACAAATTTGCAACGAAATATCCATCGCTCTCGGTATGGTCAAATCCATCAAATTCGTAACATGTATGGGTAGGCGAATATATTCAAAATTTAGCCACGTAAAAAGGTTTGTGGCTGGTTCGTGACTATGATAATAAATAATAGAGGGAATTTTTTTTTTTACCGAAAACGTCTACTCGGTCAGAATGCAAGATCAAATATATTCGATTTTAGTCACGGAATAAAAATTGTGGCTAAAATGTGGCTATTTTTTAGCTACGGACGTGGAACCTGAAAATTTCGTGGCTAATTAATTTTATTATAAAAGCAAATCGTTTCCTTCCAATGATTGTGTTTCATATCTTTCAAAAACTGTCTTTTTAGCTTTTTCTTTTCTCAAATGTCTCGTTTTTTTCAATCAAGAGGGTAGACGAATCACCAATTTAATTCATCAAGATATTGTGTATAAGAAGAGTTTATAGAGGGAATTAATGTGTTTCTTGAATTTGCTTGTAATCAAGCATCTTACCAAGAGCGAAACACTATATTGTGTCCTTGTGCGTGGTGTAAGAATGGAAAGCAATGTGATGCAAGAACTGTCTTTAGCCATCTTTTTCGAGCGGGATTTAAGGAAAATTACTAGGTTTGTTCGGCCCATGAAAATTTTTTTCTAATGTTGGCGAATCCTCGATGAATTTGCAAGTTCCGGTTGATACTTATGAGTATTTTCCATACAAACAAAAGTGTTAATGTGGGGGAAGAGGTAACATCGCCCCAGCCAAAGGAGAATATGATGGAAACAACTAACGAAGAGGCATATCATGATAGCGTTTTCGAGCTTTTGAAGCTGCCAATCAACCTTTTTATGACGGGTGTGTCAGATGAATTTCTCAATTATACGTGGCTTCACTTATGATGAAAGCAAAAACGGACTAGAATTTGGCAAAGGCATGCATCTACGAGATATCGTAGACTGTCAAAAATGTTCTTCCGTAGCCAAATAAAGCTCCCGCATCATACTATGAGACAAAGAAGTTGACACGAGCGCTTGGTCTACCTGTATATAAGATTGATGTTTATGGGAAAAATTGCATGCTGTTTTGGTATGCGGAAGATCGACATATGTTATGTTGTCGGTTATGTGGTATAGATAGATACAACCCAACAATGGAAGGGAAAAAATCGACCAAAGCAGAGAATGTTTTATATTCTGATTACACAGCGGTTGAAGCAGCTATACCAATTAGAAGCGATTGCATCCTATATCCGATGGCACGCTGAGCATATATCTCGTGAAGGAGAAATGCACCACCCCTCAGATGGAGCAGCATGAAATCATTTTAATGAGGTATAGCCTAATTTCGCTGCTGAAAGTCGAAATATTTGTCTAGGCTTATCAACATATGGCACTAGTAAAAATGTATCGTATAGACACGAAAAGTTTTTTGTGTACAACCAAAATGTCGTGGCTATATGAAGGTATAGTCACCATGGATTTAATCTTGTTGGTATGAGCGGTTAGGCATACTCGGTTTGGCCAGTGATCATAACTCCTAATAATTTACCACCTGTCATGTGCATGAAAAAGGGAATACATACACTTCTTTTTATTGGTACTAGTTTTTGGGCCAAAAAATCCAAAAAGGCTATATATTTACCAGTCGTTGATTAAAGAATTGCAGAGTTTGTGGAGTGACAGTGTCAAAGCGTATGATTTATCAAGAAAAAAAGTACACGATGTGAGCTGCGCTGATGTGGACAATCAGTGACTTTCTGGCTTATGGAATGTTGTCTGATTGGATGACATATGTACGTTTATCGTGTCGATACTGCCTAGAAAATACAAAACATTTTGGTTAAACAATGGAAGTAAGCATAGTTGGTTTAATTTCCATAGAATGTCTTTGCCTCAAGATCATCCTTGGTTAAACAATGGAAGGAAAAACCATTGATGAGTTTGGACTTTTCTTCATGAAGAAGAAGTCGTGAGACTGTTCCTTTTTTTTTTGAACGAGATCGAGAGATCGTTTTGAACATAGGTTGCACCTTGTTTTTAAATCCGATACCCAAAGTTGTTGTTCTTCAGTTTTTTTGTGATCGCAATCTTCGGAGAGCTTGAAGTGTTTTGTGAGATATTGAATCAAATTCTCGGTGTCTGTTTTTGGATTCTCACTGGACCTGACCAAAGAGTATCGAGCAAGTGGGTATCGCTGAGCTAAGTTGGGCCGTAGCAAATTAGCTGGGCCAAGTTGGAGCAACAATTAATCGAGCTGAGTCTGTTTTTTAGATCTTCTTCTTCGATAGTCTGCTTTTTGTTGTTATTATTCCTTCTTCTTTTCTGGTTCTTGCTGTAATTTCCATGAGAGAAAGCTCTGTACACTAAACGCTCGTTAGTGAATTCTAGGCAAGAGATCATGAAGAGAGATATACCAGGTTTAGGGGAACTCTATAAGTGTGTGTGTCTTCTTTGATTTTGCTAGTAGCGTCTTCTGCGTGTGGGTTTTCTTTCGCTTTTAGTTACAGGTGGACACATGCAGATAAAAATCCAGGTGCTCAAGTTGCAAATGTATCGGCTACAATTGGTATAAAAGCCTGGTTCATATGAACCAAAGATACAGGAAGCAACTTCTCAGATTTGGAAGATCGACACAAAGTCTAGGCGAAGCGGTATCGGCGGAGGTGAAAGATTCCTCTCGGAGCTACAAGGAAACATATCAAAATCATTCTCTTTCCCGCCACCAAGGGTTAACAATAAAACCCTGGAAGTCACTCCTGATTCTTATCCTATCGTCGATCTTAATCTCAAACAGGAACATGTTCTTCTTCTTGATTGTTATCTGCAGGTGACATATCAAAAAAAGGAAAGCTTTAGCTATGGATCCTACACCAGGGAGGTTCGAGATGGAAAAGTTCGACGGCAAAGGGGATTTTGGGATGTGGAAGTACAAGGTGTTGGGTCAATTAGAGATTCAGGGTCTGGGTTCAATATTGAAAGAAGCGACAATGTCCAAGACTGAAAAGGATGGTGAGAGCGAGAGAACAGAGGAAAAGGTTGATCCAAGGGCAGCTGATAAAGATTAGAGGGTTAGAAACTTGCTTGGAACGTGTTTGAGTGACACGTTCTCAGGAAGATCATGCACGCACCGACAACAATGGGTATGTGGAAAGCCCTTGAGCAAGATTATCATACAAAATCACTGCCAAACATGATTTACTTGAAGCAAAGCTTTGCGGGATTTAAAATGGAGGAACAACGAAGTATTAAGGAGAACCTAGACACGTTCTTAAAACTCATTGCGGATCTTGCAAGTATGAAGATCATGATTAGTGATGAAGATCAGGCAATACAACTTTTGATAAGCCTACCACCTCAATTGAACCGCTGGTTCACACTCTGAAGTATACTACGGGTAAAGAAACTCTGACAGTCAATGAGGTAACAACTTCAGCATATGCAAAGGAAGCTGAACTAAGGCAGAAAGGACTTCTAAACCGATCAAAGCAAAGCTCAGAGGGTTTGTATGTTGAGGACAGAGGGAGGTCAGAAAAGAGAAGTGAAAGGGGGAACAAGAACATGGGAAAAAGTAGAGGCAACGGCAATGGTAACAACATGTCTAAGTCTAGACCCAAGTACGGTCCAAAAGCTTGCTGGACATGTGGGAATGAAAACCATTGGAAAAGAGATTGCCCACAACGAAGGAAATATGATCAACACAAGTCAACAAACTCAGCTAACATATTGCCAAAGATGAGTGGGTTCTAGACTCAGGTTGCACCTTCCACATCACACCGTAGAAAGGAGCTTCTATAAGACTTTGTTGAGTTCAAAGGTAACAACGTTCTTATGGGAAATAATACTCATTGCATGGCCAAAGGTAAAGGCAGCATCACCTTCAACAATCCAAATGGGTCAGTGGTCACTCTAAGAAATATAAGATACATGCCTGAAATGGGAAGAAGTCTCATCTCCTACGGCCATTTCGAGAAATTAGGATGCAGGTACCAAAGAGAAGGATTTAAGGTGGAATTCTATAAGGGGAAACATAAATTTATAACAGAAAAATATGATCAAGGTCTCTAATACCTTCAAGGAAAAATCAGAGAACCACAAGTGAATGCTGCTAGTAGTTCAGTAGACATAACCAAGCGGTGGCACACTCGGTTAGCTCAAATGAGTCAGTCATGAATGGAAGCCTTGGTCAGAAAGGGATACCTCAAGAAAGATGAGGTGAAACACAGCACAAAGGACATTCTGGAATATATTCATTCCTATATGTGGGGTTCCCCGAATGTCACTCCAAGCTTATCGGGAAATAGGTACTTCCTGACCTTTATAGATGATTACTCGAAAAAAGTCTGGAATTATTTTCTGAGAAGTAAGGATGAAGCATATCAGAAATTTGTAGAGTGGAAGACTTCTGTAACAATCAGTTTGACTTTGTGAGAGTGGAAGATTTATGAGATATTGATTCAAATTCTCGGTGTCTCGTTTTGGACTCTCATTGGGCCTGACCAAAGAGTATCGAGCAAATGGGTATCGGTGAGCTAAGTTGGGCCGTAGAAAATTAGCTGGCCCAAGTCAGAGCAACAATTAATCGAGGTGAGTCAGGTTTTTAGATCTTTTTCTTCGATAGTTTGCTTCTGTTGTTGTTGTTCCTTCGTCTTTTCTGATTCTTTTTGTCATCTCCATGAGAGAAAGCTCTGTACACTAAAAGCTCGTTAGTGAATTCCATGCAAGAGATCCTGAAGAGAGATGTACCCGGTTTAGGGGAACTCTATAAGTGTGTGTGTTCTTTGATTTTGCTAGTAGCTTCTTCTGCGTGTGGCTTCTCTTTCGTGTTTGGTTGCAGGTGGACGCAGGAAAATCGAAATCCAGGTGCTCAAGTTGCAAGTGTATCGGCTACATGTTTGTATCTTTGACGCAATGCATTCATCTCATGAAGCTTTAGATTTCTTCGTCTTCATAAATGGACCGATCTAATTGTTCTTATCATCCGAATCTTGCCGTTTTTTTTCTTTCCCATTGTTTGATTCTTCTTCAGTTCTCTTTATTCTAATGGTTGCAACTCGTTCCTTTCTCTGAAGTTTCTCCTGCGAAAATTTTGATGATCTCATTTCTGATGATTTTGTATCAAAGGCTCGTGATTGCATAAAAACCAGTTGTTGTGCTGAGCCCAAGCAGGTCATGACGAGCTGATAAATTGTGGCATGGATGGGAGCTTGTTTTTGAGCTCGATCAGACTTTGAGAAGCTGTACTGTGGGAGTCGAAAGGTTGATCTGGGTTGAATTCGAGTAGTACAGGCAGAATATGGGCTTTGAGAAGCTATAGCAGAGATGTAACCGTGGCTGCATCTCTCTAGATTTTGAAGACGTGTTTGGTCTCGACATCTTTGGGAGTGTTGTCACAGTTGGAAGCAGAGACCTGTAAGTCAAAGCTTGAAAGGAGTTGAGAACGCTCGAGTTGGTTACAAGCTGAAACAGAGGCATTGGGAGCTGGTTTTGCACAAGAATCGACTCGTTCTTGACTTGATTTATGAAGAGCTGGAAACTTTCTTCAGTTCCGCCGAGCTGTAGAGATGGACGAGCTTGGAGATTAGTGAATGAATCGACTTGAATGGCTCAAGAAGAATGAGCTTGAAGCTTCGTATATCTTAATCCTTTGCTCCCTTCTTGAATTGTTACATCGGTGAAGTGATTAACGACGAGGGGTATATCATCGGAGAATGCTGTGATGGATCACATATAAGGAACATGAAATAAAGCAAATCATAAGTGACCGATTCAAACGAGAATTAGAACCGATCACTTTTTTTATGGACACAATTAAATAATTGTAAGAAATATGTTATGTATGGGCGATTGTAAATCAATGAAACAATAAATAATCAAGCATGTATTTGATGGTTATATATGTGATGTATTGAGCCAGGATATGATAAAATAATACAAGCACCAAAATTATCAAAAAATAATTGAAGGCAATATGACTTCGGACGTATATATCAAAAGCATGATTTCTAGTATTTCAACGAAGAAGAATGTTTAAAAATGACCAATGAAGATATTATAGAAACATAACAATCACCATAACCCAAACTGATCGAATCGTTAGTGTTACTTATCTTTATTGATATCGATTGGGGTGGTTGATTTTGGTGACGTCATCACAAAGTTTTTGGGAATGGTGTTACTATTTCGTCGAGTTTCGTGTTTTTAGGGTTATATATTTCTTTATTGCCCACAGATGGCGCCAATTGTTGAACATCAATTTTGCCTATCCAAAAATAGTCGAAATAAGTTTGAGTTTAAGATAATATTGTCTGAAAAATGATCGGTAGATGAAAAGAGGTTTTAGATATTATAGCTGAGCCTTGTGAAATGCTGCCTACATACCTTTTGAAAATGGATCAAGCCATTCATAGTTAGTTTACAAGACATTGAGAGAATTAGGTTTTCTCCCTAAGATCGAGATTTTGTGTAGAGAGTTCTCCACCGATTTTCTATCCCTCTTTTGCCTTGATATGCCTTATAATTTATAGATATCTTTGAGTCGGCTCTCTTTCCTTTTTCTTCTAAGTTTTCCTTTTTTCACCCAATTTCTTAATTGAAGCTGATTTTCCTTTTTAGACGAGTTGCTAGGGTTTTGAGCATGCTGGTCTTAATTTAGGAAGGTGTTGAACTATAACCTCACGAGAGTATCTCCGCGAAGATTAGTTATGGATTTAGGAAGAAATTCTTTATTGAATTGATGCAAAAGATGTTACAACGATTTGTTTCTAGATAGTTTAGGTTCTCCTTGTTTCTTGACGCAAACCTGTTTTTCTATGAATTACGAGCTCAACGTTCTTTTAGGTTCTCCCTATTCTCTCCAATTCAGTCTGTGCTCCTTCCTTGATCTCTTCAGCGATTTATACTCATCGACTAACCACCTCTTTCCTTTTCTTCTTTTGGAAATCTTCTTGATTATCTTAATATCATTCGATCTTTGTTACCTCTTTTCTTGTTGAGATTTGGAAGTCTTCTTTTATTATACCGCGCTAAACCGGTTCCGGTTTAAGTTGTCTTCAGTTTGGGCTGAGGACTAATATCTTAGCCGGACCTGATGGGAGGTGCGAAGCCCGTCTAACTATAAGTCCCTCCCAATCTGTCGAAACAACAATCTGTTAGCTCGGCGGACTTCATGCAAGACAAAAGCTCGGCTAAGATTGGTGCTTGGCTTTCTGCGATGGGACACTTGGCGGAACGTTACGCGTGTCATCTCATCTAATTTCATGATGGCATCTGCTTGTCACGCGGCGCGTGGGCACGTTCTTTACTCGTAGCATGTGGTCTCTTCCTAGGGTTTTAGGCAGCTAAAGACGCAAAGTCGCCTTGGTTTAATCAACATGCGTGGGTGTAATCATAATTACTCACATTTCTTATGTTCTCTTATAAAATATCTTCTCTTCCTTTAGTTAATTCATTTGCTTCCGCTTTCCCAGAATTTGACAAGGTAGATTTCTCTTCTTCTTCTCGTTCTCTTTTGTGTTTTCAAATTCCTCTGCTACTCTTGATTTGCCTTCCATATACCACCATGTCTTCCGCCGATCACTCAGTCAAAGCAAAAAGGACTTTTTCCTCATCGTGAGTCTGATTCATCAGTTCCTACGTTGGTGCCCCGTTCTTCTTCTGCGGCGGTGAGATCCTCCGACTCTCTAGTTGCTCAACCGGCCAACAATCCAGGTAACGGGGAGAGAAAGCGGTTGCCGAGCTGGAGGATGATCTGATTTTGGACCCATGTGGGAGGTCGTCACTTTCCCCGGATAAGTCGAGCAGGAAGAAAGGCGAACCAAAGATTCCCCGCTTTGCAGACAATTCGTTCAACATCTTCCCGAGCAAATAGAACAAGGCGTTATTGCTACACTTGAGGAACTTCTGCCGCGTTAGCTCGAAGGTCGTCTTTCTGGTTGCGGGCCCAAATGAGCGCCTATGGGATTCCCCGCAAGGTTTGTTCTGCGTCTTCGAGTGCTTCTTCGTGGAGAGTCACCTATGGTTTCCCCTTCCCCGGCTGCTCCTCGACTACTGCGACGGAAGGGAGATCTCTCCTTCCCAGCTGACCCATGCTGCCATTCGCCACATGGTCAGTCTCTCTGTCTTAGCTGCCGAGAATGGGCTTCCTCTTGACTCCCGTCACTTTGAAGAGCTGACGGCTCCGATGTCTCCAGATAGCAACAGCTCGAGCCCCGGCTCCTTTTACGTCAGCATGCGGACCCATTTTAACGTCATCGCTGGTGAAGTCAAGAGCAAAGTGAATGATTGGTACGAGAACGTTATTTCTTTGTGAGCAAGGATAAACATTCAGTCTCCGACCTGGAGATCCCGATGTGAACCAGATGGATCAGATCCATCGGTAATGACAACGGGTTCGCCTTCGACCTCCTTTTCCTTATTGCTCGGATTGTCTAACTTCTCTGCTTGTTTCTTGTTTTGCAGTCAAGCCGATCTTCACCGACGACGTTCAGAGATTTTTGGAGCTCGCTGATCAATCTTTGGCCGACGTGACTCATAAGAGGGTTCGCCGAGCAGTTGGTTAGTCTCTTTCTACTATCGTTTATCCATGTTTCTTTGGCTTTTCACTGACAGCGCGGCCGGACCCGTCTTTTTTCAGAAATATTTTCTGGAGCATCTCTCGTTCCAAAAATGGGTCTCAAGAAAAAAGATTTTCGCAATTACTCCAATGCCTCGGAGGGTGTCTCGGGCTTGTCGAGCCCGACTGAATCGAGCCAACGAGCTGAAGGCTCGATGCTCGCCCAGTAGAGATAAACGAGCAGACGGTGAAGACGGCCCCCTAACGCCAAGCTTCCGTCTGAGATCCCTCCTACCTAGCAGGTCGTCGGGCCCCTCTGTTGACACTCGCGCCGTTGACTTTCGGCTGACACCTCCCATCACTTCCCCCAACAAGGGGAAAGCACATACTGGCGACGACAGGTCCGTCAAGCGATAGAAGCTCGCAAAGGATCCAGAACCGAATCTGCATAGGTTCGTACTCCAATACCACGACAAAGAGCCGTTGGTGAGCGAAGAAAGCTTATGCGCCAATCTGCTCTGGAGATACCGCGTCAAGCCGTGTAATCCTCCAGAACCAAACACTTAATCCACCGGGAGGCGTTTTACAAATTTGCCCAAGTACAAGTTCGTCAGTATGACTGGTCTCTGAGAAAAGATATATTAATTTGTGAACATCTTTTTAGGAAAGATATACTAATTTTTTTTTCAAAAATTTTTGTCATTATTTTTGGGAAGGATATACTAAATTTTAGGAATGGTTTATATACGTTTAGAAAAAAGTTCATAAAAATTTAGTAAAGAGTTCATAAAACTTTAGTAAACAGCTAACAAAATAATTAAAATATGTTAAAATAATAATATAAAATATTCAAAACACTAAAAAAATGTTCTTAAAATTTTAGGAAGGATATACTAATATTTAGGAATAATTTAAAAATTTTTGGGAATGGTTTCCAAGACTTAATAAATATTTAGAAATTGTTATGCCATACATAAATTGGTGTTAAACATTTTCAAAGATGACTCCAAATAAGTTAAAATGATATATTAAATATATATGAAATGTTATACAGACTATAAGTATGTTTTTAAAATTTTAAGAAATGTATACTTATTTTGAGGAATGATTTACATACTTTTAGGAAAAGGTTCCTAAAACTTGAATGACTTACAAAAATAGACCATAAATTGTGGTCAAAAGCAAAACTAACCTTCATTTTCTCTCCCCTCAACAAATACCATATTTTTTCAATATCATGCTTCTCACATTTCAATATTCACAACATTGTCATTGTGTTTAATTTTTTTTTTCGAAAATGCCAGGGACAAAATAGTCCTCATCTTCATCACTTATTTGTGAAAATGCCATTGAATTCAATTTTCCCAACCACCAGTAACAAGCAAAATCGAGCTCTAAATGTCTTACCAATTACATTTGAGGTCACTTTTTGACTTATCAACCTAAATTTCCTCCATTTCCTATCCATTTCATCTTAAAACTCAAGAAATTTCTATCTTAAAACTTCAAATTCGAAGTATCTTGATAGCATTCCCAAGAAACTCGGCGTGTAAGTCATAGAGATTGGTTTAACTCGAAGTTGTTTGCACATGAGGAAATCACAAACCAAATTGAGGTATTTTTCACATGATTCACGCTAATTTTCAGATTTTTCTTCGAATCCGACTTCAATTGACTTCTTATGCAGTTTGCTAGTCAATACATATGTTAGTTTTGCAATTGACCTTCTTAGAGTAGACTTCAGGTAAAGTCTGCCGTATTTACTTTGAAAACAAAAAAATATGTGGCAGAGTCTGCGTTGGAATCAGGTTAGTTATGCATTTGACCAAGCCGATGACTTTGGACAAGAAGTCTGCGAACAATGTCGAACATTGACCGGTAAAATATTTTAAATCGCAGACTTCGTGCGAAGTCTACTAATTATCATAAAATAAGTAGACTTCGCGTGAAG
The DNA here is from genome assembly GCA_000218505.1 of Schrenkiella parvula. Classification (NCBI taxonomy): domain Eukaryota; kingdom Viridiplantae; phylum Streptophyta; class Magnoliopsida; order Brassicales; family Brassicaceae; genus Schrenkiella; species Schrenkiella parvula. Next base: position 8,959,916 of record CM001191.1, on the reverse strand, counting down.
TTTGCGATTTATTTTTATTCGACAGTTGGTGAAATGCAAAACTAACCCTGTGACATAGCAGACTTCACCCGAAAGTCTACTCTGAGAAGGTCAATTACAAAACTAACCCCTGACGAAGTCTACCTTTTAAAGCAGACTTCATCGCGATGTCTACTTTTTTTCAGTAGACTTCATCGCGATGTCTACTTTTTTTCAGTAGACTTCACCAAAAGTCTGAAACAATTTAAGAAGTCTGCGCCTGAAAAATCAAAATTTGGTCAATTGCAAAACTAACCCAAAAGTTTTACAGACTTCACCCGAAGTTTACTAAAACTTTTTTTGAGATGCAAAAGTGACCTACTAATTTAACGAAGGCAGACTTTACCCGAAGTTTGTATGGACCCACAGACTTCGGGTGAAGTCTGCCTTCGTTAAATTGTAATTGCAAAAATAACCTCACGATAGACTTCGTAGTGAAGTATAAAGACTTCATAGTGAAGTCTGCGTGGTAGACCGTGTTTAGAAGTCTGTTATAACCAGTTTTTGTTTGTTATTAGTGTTGCCATAGTTGATATGTTTGCTTTTTTATCGGGTTTACATCTTTATTTGTTATTATTATGCTTAATCACTTTTCTTAGATAATCACAGACTTAGCTTATTATTACGAAGTCTGCGGTGTAGACTTTGTTGGGAAGTCTACGTGGTAGACGTCATGCAGAAGTTTGCAGTAACCAGATTTTTAAAAAATGCATTTACTGTAGATTTTTAAATTGAAGTCAAATTTTTGGGGTTTATAGATTGTTTTGGTTACTGTGGTGGTTTTTGTTTGTCTTTTACATGTTCATTTATGATAATTATGCTTAAATCAATTTTCATGTTTACTCATGCATTTAACTTATTCTTCTAGACTTTGTGGTGAAGTCTTCTAATTAGACATCTGGGTTAAGTCTATTCCTCCAACTATTAACTAATGACTGTTTTTATGTGTTTTCCTTACAGGGGATGGCTAAACACCGGTTGTTTATGGAGAATGGTTTATGCAAAAAAGTTCATGGCATTTTGAGGTGGATAATCGCAAAGGAGGCATAATGTTCTTCTTAATAGATGAATGTCTAAGAATTCTGCTAGTGTATGCATCATCTGTAGTAATAATCTAGTCGTTATGTAAAACTTTGTATCAAAAACACTTGAGCTCACATGTTTTATGCAAGGTAATCCGACAATCTTAGAGATAATTTTAGATAGGAGAGAAGTCTACTCGAGAAGTCTACTCGAGAAGTCTACAGAGGACACTTCAACGAGAAGTCTACTAAGCGTACAGAGGAAGCTTCATATCGAAAACACTTGAGCTCACAGGTTTTATGTAAGGTAATCTTGAGATGATTTTAAAGTTTAAAAGAAGTTTGTGCTAGAAGTCTACTTCGTGGTGAAGTCTTCTAAGTAGACATCTGGTTAAAGTCTATTCCTCCAACTACTAACTAATGACTTTTTTTTATGTGTTTTCCTTGCAGGGAATGGCTCAACTACCGGTTGTTTATGGATAATGGGTTATGCAAAAAAATTCATGGCTCAACTGCGTAGTAGACGTCTTTACGAAGTCTGCGTAGTAGAGTGTGACGCCTCTTGGGAATGGTTTTTCACCAAATTGCGTACATGTTTTTCCGATGAATATCCTATGGTCATAGTTTCAGATAGACACTCGTCCATAGCCAAGGCATGTAACAATGTCATCGATTGGGCGACAAGAGGTATATGTTATTACCATATGTAGCAAAACATTGTGACATATTTTCGTGGGAAGCATTTGATGTATTTGGTGAAAGGAGCTGCGTATGCTCACACGCTCGTTGATTTTAATCGATACATGGACACACTTCGTCATGTAAACCCTTTCCTTGCCACATATTTAGAGGACGCAAACCCGAAGCTATGGTCACAGGTTCACTTCCCCGGAGACAAGTACAACATAAAAACAAGCAACATCGCGGAATCTATTAATGCGACGCTTAAGCAAGCCCAATGATTTCCTGTCTCATTTCTTTTGGAGTTCATTAAAAAGAATCTGGGAAGATGGTTTTGCAAAAGGGGGGGGAAGATGCGTTGCATCTCACAACAAGCCATAGTCGAGGAGTTGAATATCTGTTGGCAATCCGTGAATATTATGCAGATAAGATGATGGTTGAACGAGTAGATGGCTGGCGTTTCTTTGTTAAGGGAGGAACGCAAGATTGTATAGTGGATTTGGAGCAAAATAAATGTTCATGTGGTGTCTTCGATGTTGAGAAAATACCTTGCTTGCACGTTATTGCAGCTGCATCGGAGGCTGCCATGCATATGTCTATGTTGGTCTTTCTGTCGTATACGAAGGACTATATGTATGCGACGTATGCTCCTATCATTTATCCAATATCACCTGATGAAACCAAATCTGAAGTCGTACCATGTCTCCCTCCGGTAATGAGGCGTGATCCTGGTAGACAGTATAATACAAGGTGGCAGACCTTGCTAGAGATGTCGAGGAAGAAAGGGACCGTACCGGGAAAAATGCACAACCAATATAGTTGCTCAAAATGCAAGCAACCCGCTCATACTAGACCTTAATGTGTAAGTTAATCCCATCTTTTTCATTATTATCATTAGATATTTTTATATTATTGTCCTCAGATCTTCTGACTTATGCTTGTTTTACCATAATGAAACCAGGGGATGAAATATGGTGATGGTTAGGCACATGAAAACGTCTGCTAGAAGGTAATAAATATGGAGTCTGCGATCGAAGTCTACTCACAAAGTCTGCTTTTTGGATAATGTACGTGTAATCCAACTCTGCGACTGAAGTCAAATAAAGAAATCTGCGTCTGATGTATGTCAAAGAATTTTGCTAGTATATGCGTCATCTTTAGTAAAAATCTACTCGTTATGTAAACCTTTGCCTCAAAAACATTTGAGCCACTGGCTTTATGCAAGGTAATTCGATAATACTTAGCGAATATTTTATATCCGCGATCGAAGTCTACTCGAGAAGTCTACTTAGAAGACTTCAACGAGAAGTCTACTAAGCATACAAAGGAAGCTTTGTATAGAAAACACTTGAGCAACTGGCTTTATGCGAGGTAATTCGATGATACTTAGCGAATATTTTAGATATGCAATCTAAGTCTACTCGAGAAGTCTACTTAGCAGACTTCAACGAGAAGTCTACTAAGCGTACATAAGAAACTTTGTATCTAAAACATTTGGTAGATTACAAAAACAATTATGCGCAAAAAGACATATCATGAGTTACAAAAGAATAAGTGTCACTTGGTGCTATGCAAAAGTATCCACCACATCACTTGGTGGTATGCAACAATACCCATCACATCATGTAATTTTCAAATACACGTTAGTCTACAAGACTATCATACATAGTTTAATTGTCATACAGGTCCAACTCCGACCAAGAACATTGTGCCTGTCCACTTGAACTCGGTCTCATCAAACATCTCCGCCGCCAGCTTCTTGGTCATGTCTTTGACAATGGCGTGACAAAATGTGCTTGGAAAATCCTTGCCAAGTGCATGGTGTTAGATGTACTTAAGTGTATATACTCCACAGTCACCAGATTGTATGTTCTGTGGCACATCTTCGACACGCTCATGTGTGAAAGGTTTGTATGGGTGGTCTAGTCAATCAGCAGAAAGATCGAGGAGCAGATACGGTATCATGACGGCAATGGGCTCCAAAGCGGCCTTAAGTTTATCATACTTCACATGATGGATGATACTGACACAAACGACAATGTGTCTGTTTGGTATTGATATGCACAATGCTACCCTATGGTCCGTCGTTACATGCGAAAGAGCACATATGAATACGAAGTCTGCTATCGAACTCTACTCATGAAGTCTGCTATTTGGATAAAGTATGTGTAATCGAAGTCTGCGACTGAAGTCTAATAAAGAAATCTGCGCGAGATGTATGTCTAAGAATTCTGGTTGTGTATGCGTCCTCTTTAGTTTTAATCTACTTGTTATATAAGACTTTGACTCGAAAGCACTTGAGCTACTGGCTTTATGCGAGGTAATTAGACGATACTTAGCGAATATTTTAGATCTGCTATCGAAGTCTACTCTAGAAGTTTACTTAGCAGACTTCAACGAGAAGTCTACTAAGCGTTCAGAGGAAGCTTTATATCGAAAACACTTGATCCACTGGCTTTATGCGAGGTAATTCGACGATTCTTAGCGAATATTTTAGATCTGCGATCGAAGTCTACTCGAGAAGTCTACTTAGGAGACTTCAACGAGAAGTCTACTAAGGGTACATAGGAAGCTTTGTATCGAAACCACTTGAGCCACTGGCTTTATACGAGGTATTTCATCGATACTTAGCGGATATTTTAGTTCTGCGATCGAAGTCTACTCAAGAAGTCTTCTTAGCAGACTTCAATGAGAAGTCTACTTAGCAGACTTCAACGAGAAGTCTACTAAGCGTACAGAGGAAGCTTTGTATCAAAAACACTTGAGCCACTGGCTTTATGCGAGGTAATTCGACGATACTTTGCGAATATTTTAGATCTGCGATCGAAGTCTACTTGAGAAGTCTACTTAGCAGACTTCAACGAGAAGTCTACTAAGCGTACAGATGATGCTTTGTATCGAAAACACTTGAGCAACTGGCTTTATGCGAGGTAATTCGATGAGACTTAGCGAAAATTTTAGATCTGTGATCTAAGTCTACTCGAGAAGTCTACTTAGCAAACTTCAACGAGAAGTCTACTAAGCGTACATAAGAAACTTTTTATGTAAAACACTTGGTAGATTACAAAAACAATTCTGCGCAAAAAGACATATATATTATCGAATACACTTGATACATTACAAAAGAAATAACTAACCTATCATGAGTTACAAAAGAATAACTGTCACTTGGTGGTATGCAAAAATATCCACCACATCACTTGGTGGTATGCAATAATACCCACCATATCATGTAGTTTTCAAATACAAGTTAGTCTACAACATTATCATACAGAGTTTAATTGTCATACAGGTCCAACTCCGACCAAGAACGTTGTGCCGGTCCACTTGAACTCGGTCTCATCAAACATCTCCGCCGCCAGCTTCTCCGTCATGCCTTTGACAATGGCGTGACACAATGTGCTTGGAAAATCTTTGCCAAGTGCATGGTGTTAGATGTACTTAAGTGTATATACTCCACAGTCACCAGATTGTATGTTCTGAGGCACATCTTCAGCACGCTCATGTGTCAAAGGTGTGTATGGGTGGTCTAGTCAATCAGCAGAAAGCTCGAGGAGCAGATACGATATCATGACGGCAACAGGCTCCAAAGCGGCCTTAAGTTTATCATCCTTCACATGATGGATGATACTGTCCCAAACGACAATGTGTCTGTTTGGTATTGATATGCACAATGCTACCCTATGGTTCGTCGTTACATGCGAAGGAGCATATTTGAATACAAAGTCTGCTATCGAAGTCTACTCATGAAGTCTGCTTTTTGGATAAAGTATGTGTAATCGAAGTCTGCGACTGAAGTCTAATAAAGAAATCTGCGCCAGATGTATGTCTAAGAATTCTTCTAGTGTTGCGTCATCTTTAGTAATAATATACTTGTTATATAAGACGGCGTCGAAAACACTTGAGCCACTGGCTTTATGTGAGGTAATTCGACGATACTTAGCGAATATTTTAGATCTGCGATTGAAGTCTACTCGAGAAGTCTACTTAGCAGATTTCAACGATAAGTTTACTAAGCGTACAGAGGAAGGTTTGTATCAAAAACACTTGAGCCACTGGCTTTATGCGAGGTAATTCGACTATACTTAGCTAATATTTTAGATCTGCGATAGAAGTGTACTCGAGATTTTTACTTAGGAGACTTCAACGAGAAGTGTAGTAAGGGTACGGAGGAATATGAATGACTTTAACAAATGAGTTGCCAATTACGTATGAATTTCAACTTGAGGGAAAGGTTACGGTGGTGGATTTGCATTACCCGTGGCTACCACCAAGTTGCACATGCTGTGGCAAGTGGGGTCATGTGTTAGAAAAATGTAGCAAACGCTTTCAGAACATCTCGACATCAGTCGGAACTGGCTCTGAATGACATTAGTTCAACAAAGCAGCCTGGGAATTCAGATTCACCAAAGTAAACAACATGGCCTGAGCTTGAAAGATTTCTAATTTCAGAAAATGTCACAATGAGATAGAAGCCGGATGAGGAGATTACTCAAACTCTGCCTATAGGGGATAAACTTATGACTTAAAAATTATGTGTTCTCCACAATGGGATTTTGACAACAATATAAAGGAAAAGTAAGACTTAATTGTTTTCAAAGAAACAGTCAAAAGAAATGAAAAACGAGAAATAAAGAGAGAAATAAAGAGTGCGGCCGTTACAAACAGCTAGAAGGGCCGGCCGTTGGCCGTCCGGTCGCGCGGAACCGGTTTAGTCTGGTCCGCCAAGGTTCCAAATCAATGTGAGCCATTTCGGTTTGGTCCAGGCGTCCTCAGCTTGGGCCATGTCGAGTTCGGTCCATTTCTCAGGTAGTTTGGCCCGCGTGCTGTGGTTTGGTTCGACCAAGAAATCAAACGGGTCTTGTAGCTCGCCCTTTTGTCCATATTCAGCTTGATCGGCTCGAACCAGTCCGGTTCTGCTTGTGTCACTGGACTCCTCTCTATAGTCAGGTCGGTGAATGTCTCGTTTGGTCCGAGAGAATGGGTCGTCCGGTCGTGGTACCATGCGACGACCATCTTCGCTCTGAGTAGGGTCCAGCCGGTACACGGCCGTGCGGTCGGTGCTTCGACGCATGGGTTGATTGGTCGGGCAACCTTGACCAAGTCTCGACCAAGTCTTTCCTGAGTCTGTCCTACCGGTTCAAGCTGCGCTCCAACATCCAAGTTATCAGCTTCGATGTCGCCGGGGTTGGGTCATTGATTCCTATCATTCCCCCCTTCTTCAAAAGGATTCGACCACGAATCCATAACATCTGCCACAAAAGAAGATAGATCAGTAATATTAAAACTTGGTGAGATGTCATACTTACCTTTCAAGTCTAGCTGGTAGGCGTTTTTGTGCATCCTCTTGATTATTTCAAATGGCCCATCTATGCGTGGCATCAGCTTTGACTTCCTTTCTTTGGGAAATCTTTCCTTCCTGAGGTGAACCCACACTAGATCTAGGTATGTAACTTGATTATAGACGGAGGTTCTTGTACTAACGTGGCTAGCAGGTTGCTTGTAGAGAAATTGGGTCTTGCCAAGACCAAACATCCGAAGCCCTATAAATTAAGGTAACTCAATGATGATACGGAGCTAAGGATCTCAGAACAAGTGACCGTCCCGTTTAGTGTCGGGAAGTACCAAGACCAAGTCATTTGCGACGTGGTCCCAATGCAAGCCGGCCATCTCTTGTTGGGAAGGCCATGGCAGTTCGACCGGGCCACGAGCCAAGATGGTCGAACCAACCAATACTCGTTCATGCACAAGGACCGTAAGTATACTTTAGTACCTTTGAGTCATTCAGAAGTACACGATTTACAGGTACACATGAACAAGGAGGCTGGATCCAAAAAGACGAGTCTTTACTTGTCTGCCAACGACGTTTGTCGAACGGTGCGTGCCAAGGGCACCATACTACTGATGTACTTTAAAGAATGTCTAAGTGCAGGAATAGGTGAGATGGAACTTCCAACCGACATTCGTAACGTGATCGAGAGGTTCACATACGTGTTCCCAGACGAGATGCCCCCGGGGCTACCACCGATCCCAGGCATCGAGCATCAATTTTACCTTGTTCCTGGATCCGCCTTACCTAATAAGCTGGCTTACCGCATGAACCCGGAAGAATCTAACGAGCTTGAGAAGCAAGTCCGCGACCTAATGGACAAAGGCTACATCCGAGAGAGTTTGAGCCCGTGTGCTGTACCCGTTCTCCTAGTGCCAAAGAAGGATGGTACATGGAGGATGTGCGTGGACTGCCGCGCCATCAACAACATCACCATCAAATACAGGCATCCCATACCCCGCGTAAACGACATGCTAGACGAGCTAAGCGGGTCGACCATTTTTTCCAAGGTCAATCTAAAGAGTGGCTATCATCAGGTCCAATCCGAGAAGGGGACGAATGGAAGACCGCGTTCAAAACCAAGCAAGGGCTGTACGAATGGCTGGTCATGCCTTTCGGTCTTACCAACGCACCCAGCACATTTATGCGCCTTATGAACCAGGTTCTTCGTGCTTATATTAGTAAATTTGTGGTAGTGTACTTTGATGACATACTTATTTACAGTACAAGCCTGTCAGAACACCTCACCCATCTTGAAGTAGTGCTAAAATCGCTTCGGAAGGAAGGTTTATATGCCAACCTAAAGAAGTGCACCTTTTGTACTAACAAGCTTATTTTCTTAGGCTTTGTAGTAAGTGAACAGAGCCTACAAGTGGACGAGGAGAAGGTCAAGGCGATTCGAGAGTGGCCGACCCCAACCACGGTCGGACATGTGCGGAGCTTCCATGGATTGGCGAGTTTCTATCGGAGGTTTGTCAGGGACTTTAGCACGGTAGCAGCCCCACTCACAGCCGTGATCAAGAAAAACATCCCATTTTCTTGGGGAAAAGCGCAGGAAGCCGCGTTCGACCAGCTCAAGGCACGGCTCAGACAAGCGCCGGTCCTAGTTCTGCCTGATTTCGAAGAGATGTTTGAGGTAGAATGCGACGCGTCGGGCATAGGAATTGGAGCTGTCCTCCACCAGAGGAAGCGGCCAGTGGCGTTCTTTAGCGAAAAGCTCAGCGGACCTACACTAAATTACCCCACTTACGACAAGGAGCTGTCGACGCAGAGACCTCCAAGGAGTTCATCATCCATACCGACCACGAGATCCTTAAACACCTAAGGGGCCAGACTTCGCTCAAGAGAAGGCACGCCAAATGGTTGGAGTTCATAGAGACCTTTCCGTACGTGATCAAGTATAAGAAGGGGAAAGAAAGTGTGGTAGCCGAAGCCTTTTCCACGAGGCATGCATTGATAGCTACGATGGAAGCCAATGTTTTAGGATTCGAGCACATCAAGGAGCTGTACCAAGGCGACCCCGACCTAGGAGAGCCTTACAAGGCTTGTGGTATAGGCACCTTTGGATCGTTCTACCTCCAAGATGGGTTCCTATTTCGAGACAAGCGGTTATGCATACCACAGTGCTCCTTGCGAGAGCTAGTGTTAAAGGAAGCACATCGAGGAGGTCTTATGGGCCACTTTGGTGTAGATAAGACACTAGCTATTGTGACTAACCATTTCTACAGGCCACACATCAAGAAGGACGTAGAAAGGCATTGCGCGCGATGCATCCCATGCCACAAAGCCAAATCCAGGTTACATCCTCACGGTCTTTATCTACCCTTACCAATTCCTAACGCCCCATGGGTGGATATATTGATGGATTTTGTGCTAGGGATGCCTAAGTTCCAACACAAGGACGCCATATTTGTCGTGGTCGACTGGTTCTCCAAGATGGCCCATTTCATTCCCTGTGAAAAGGCCAACGACGCGACACACATCGCCGACCTATTCTTCAAAGAGGTCGTGCGCTTGCATGGAGTCCCAAGGATGATCGAGATCCCAAGTTTGTAGGCCATTTTTGGCGAAAGCGTGGGACGAAACTGTTGTTCTCCACGACTTGTCACCCCCAAACCAACGGCCAAATCGAAATGGTAAACCGTACTTTATCTACCCTACTTCGAGTTACGCTTGGTAGGAATTTAAAGACTTGGGTTGAGTGTATACCATTTATTGAGTTTGCCTATAACCATACCACTCATTCGGCGACGAAAATATCACCCTTTGAAGTTGTATATGGTTTCAATCCACTAACGCCTCTTGATTTATCGCCAATTCCCCAAGTTGAGCAAGTTAATCAGGACGGCCTTAGCAGAGGAGAGTTCGTGAAGAAACTCCACCAAAAAGTCCGAGATAACATCCTCAAGAAGACCAAAGAATACGAGAAGAGGGCTGATAAAGAACGCAAGCAACTCGTCTTCGAGCCAAGAGAATGGGTTTGGTTGCACATGCAGCCCGAAAGGTTCCCACAGCATAGGAGCTCTAAGCTCGCGCCCAGAGGAGACGGACCCTTAAAAGTCCTTGAGAAGATCAACGACAATGCTTACCGATTGGAGCTTCCAGGTGAGTTCAACTTTTCACACACCTTCAACATTACTGATTTATCTCCATTTGATGCAGACGAACCAGTTTTGAGGGCAAAACCTTCTCAAGAGGGAGGAATGATACAGACCTTCAACCTGACGGCCGACCCGTGAACCCAATTGACGACCGGGCAAGCCTAGACAGGGACAATGGTACCAGCCAAGACTCCGGACCCCCACCGGACAGTACTGAGCATCCAAGGGAGGTTAGTCGAGGACTCTCAACCCGCTCTAAGACCAAGAGAATTCAGAATGAAGAGATGGGCTGCCGATCGAACCACATCACGGACGGCCAACCAAGTCATCCGGCCGAGCACATTCCAGAGGTATTTGGAGGTTCCATGACTCGTTCTAAAGCTAGGAAACTGAGTGAAAGATTCAACACGGCCGTAGAGACTCTTCTAAACTCCATGAAACCAGAAGACCCAACTTGGGATGCACCGGTCGATCCAAACGCCCGAGGATGCCACAACACCCCCGACCTAGACATCCTAGAGGACTTCGCGCGCCTAGGCATCACAGGAACTCTACCACGACCAAAACCAGGTAAGATCTTTAATTTGTCAGGAAATGGAGCTGAAAGCCGCAAGATACCAGTTTTGGCCGACCAAGGAAAGGATTATGAGGTTGGTAAAGAATGAAATTTTTCTTCAATTGTATTTTTGTGATCTAACCATGTGTGTGATGTGGTGAGACTTTTCACCAAACTGGAACTAGCTTGAAGTGGACAGAAACATATTAATATAGTCAGAGTTATCGATCTCAGGAAATTGTATATTCACACTACAAAACGCGAGACTTCAATCAAGTTAGAATGTGGTAATTGAAAAGAAAAGAAACCAATAGATTTTAGTAGTAAGAATTGGTGGTCAGAAATTAGGGAGAGCGATAGATTTTCAGGATAATAGCAAGAAACATGCAACATATTCGATATGATAAGTATATAGTTATGGTCTAAATAACAAAACTTGAATGTCTTAGTTTTTCACTGACGTGGCTCTAATCACTTTATTTAAGAAATCAATAGAGTTGAACTTTCGTTGGTTACTGCTAGATAGTATTCACTAAAAACCGCAACTCGACTTTCGTTGGTTAAGACGCTTGACTTACCAAATACTATTTCAGGTAATTAGATGCAAAAATGCGGGAAAAATGCCAATTTCGACCTAAACATTTTACATCGTGCTTTTTAAAACCTGAATTCATCACCAATGCGTATTTAAACTCGAACGACATAAAAATTTGAATTCCGTACCCAAACTTAACACCGTTATCCTTAGACCAACTTTGACTAACATCGGAGTTAATCAACCGTTAACTCCAAAATTTCAGACTCATGCCAATCCAAAACGACGTCGTTTTGTTCATTAAACGTTAATGAACAAAACGACGTTGTTTTGTAATTGAGACTAAAATCCTTAATTTCTCTCTTCTTCCTTCAGCCTTCTTCTCCAAAATCACGATTGATCATTCAAAATCCTTCTTCTCAATAAACAGAGTGGTCTTCACGTTGATTGTCCTTACAAAAATATTGAGCGTGAAAATTTTCCAAAATAATGCTATGCGTGTATCTATTCGTATAATACGCTAAGTTTATTGCTAAGACGATTTGTTCAAAGACTTGGATGCTACGGAGTTAAATCATTTATTTAATATTCACAATACTTTACGATGATGATTGGCCTTTAAGATCTGTAACCTTATCTCCATTGTCCTCACCAAGGTGTCCTAGATAATCATGAAACTCTTTATTTTATGGGTTATTATTTTCAATTATAAAGAGAAGAAATTAGAAAGAAAGAAAAAAAGATCAATAGGAGACTGCTAAGAGATGGAGGAAATGAGCAATCGTGATTTTGGAGAAGAAGGGTGAAGGAAGAAGAGAGAAATTAGGGATTTTAGCCTCAATTACAAAACGACGTCGTTTTGTGCATTAACGTTTGATGAAAAAAACGATGTCATTTTAGATTGGCGCGAGTCTGAAATTTTGAAGTTAATGGTTGACTCACTCCGATGTTAGTCAAAGTTAGATTAAGGATAACGGTGTTAAGTTTGGGTATGAAATTCAAATTTTTATGTCGATCGGGTTTAAATACGCACTGATGTTGCTTTCAGGTTTTAAAAAACACGATGGAAAATGTTTAGGTTGAAATTGGCATTTTTCCCCCAAAACTGCCGTGGTTCAAACTCTAAATATCAGATTACAAATGTGCGGTAAAGCAGTCATGCAAAACACACATTCAACGATTAAGAAAATATGAATAAATATCATAATAGAAACATGTATTATGCAAACATTTTTTTTTCAACCTAACAGTGAGATCTACGCAGACATGATGCATGGAACATAAAAAGTATGAGTAGAAATCATAATAAAAAGTAAATGGTACAAAACAAAATCTCCATGTTAAAATCTCGTTAGATCCAAAAGACATAAGAAAATACGTAATCTAAGTGTTTTTGGCGACTTGTGTCATGGGTGATTGTTTACTTTGAAAGCAATAAGCTAAAAAAAAATATAAAGGTTTAGTATGGTTAAAAAATAATTTTTCTGAAAGTCAAGCTTTGGTCTTGGGCACTTTAGATCGAGAATTAATGCTCCTTGGCCAAGAAAAAGTGTACTACGTGGTCTTCTCTTCTGGACCAAACATACATGTCTTCACTAGAGCAGATGATATGATCCTTCTCCAAGACCGACACTTCGGAAGCGAGGGAGGTTAAATCGAAGCCGAGGAAGACCAAGGATTCGAGTAACCAAGTGATGAATCGAAGGGTCACACAGAAGTTGCGGAAGGACTTCTGATCTACCGGGGATTGAATGGTTGCATAAAGGTTATGAGGGAGCCTTTGATTTACCGTAATCTAATTTGAGAAAGAGAGATTTTTATTTCAAGATTAGATGCTTAAACAAGTGAATACAATCGAGTTTAAATAGAGGAAGAAATCGATGAAGAGGCAGTCTTGGAACAAACTCCAAGACTGACTCGAAACTTAGAAAAAAATAACTAAGGGTTTTGACTTCTTGGAAATGTAAGAAATTTGAACTTAGACCCTTCTTCTTCCGCGCCTTGGATCATATTGGGCTTGGGTCTTGTGAGTCATCGAATGGATGATAAGGAAAGTGATCTATTGGCCTCATTAAAAACCTTACTTGGAAAACCCATTGGGAAAAAACCAAGCAAGGGAAAAAGAGTGCACAACGAACCACTTAGCCCATTCAATGACCGTCTCGGGCTTGGATCGAGACAAGGATGTTTAGCGTTCGTCCTGTGTCCTCTTTAGGTCGGCCGTCCCACAAATGGTCGAGTATTCCTCCCATGGTCGCGTTGAGTGCCTTAGTCTTCGATCGTGTCATCGGCCCGATCAATGTCTCCTCGCCCGCGTGGTCGTCCTTGTCTTCACGGTCTACCGTATCAACCTCCTGGTCGACCGTTGGGTTCAGTACGTCGTCCGTGTTCATATCAGCAGAGGTATCAAATCACGTACTCAAATGATTCTAAACCACCTGCATCTGAAATTTAAATCCAGGGGCTTCTTCGCCTCCAAAAATTTTCCAAGGGCCGGTCATGGAAGGGCTTCGTCTAAGATCAGAACTGTAGTACATCGAATCTATCATGTGGCTGAGTTTTGTACTTCTTAAGATTTTAAGTTTTGGTTGGTATATTTTGTCTTGCAATCACGTCTGGACGATGCCGTAATCCTATTTTACTCATTTTTGCATCATTTGGGTTTTTTTTCCTACGTAGAGTTAATATAACAAAAATACGAAAAACTAACTCTAAAAGCACAAAATCATGTTAAAACAGTTAGATTTATTATTTAAAACGATGCCGAGGAGGAACATCTTGCTGAGGCTTCTTTAGCAACACCAGTAGGTCCAATGACTCGTTCCAAAGCTAAGGTATTCAACCAATCAATTGGACCGATGCTTAAACACATTTGGGGCTGGCCAAATGACTTAAGCCAAGTCCAAACTTCTCTGGTTTTCGATTCAAGTTCAAGGACGTCATTAAGTGCTCTTTTTGCCTTACCTTTGGTTTTGTCTCAATGGGTTTTCTAAATGAAGATTTTTAATGAGGCTTATGATTCACTTCATATAATCCCTTTGATGATCAAGACCCGATGCCCATTACAAGAAAAGCAAAAAAACGTGTGGCCTTGTATGTTTTCGAATTCAAATTCAAATTTAGCTTTAATTATGTGTCATTTTCTAGTTAGTCTTTGGATCTTGCTCCAAGTCTTAAATCTTGACTCTCTTCCTCGTCTTCCATTTCGTTTATGCTCTCTTGTATCCTAAACTCAAAATCATCTTTCTTTTTATCAATATCCTTTTCTAAGAAGATCATCGCGATGGTTAATATCCAGTAAACCCCCCCCCCCAATCTCTTTGGTGCATATATGCAAAGGTATTAAGTTTTGATATCTTTCAGCTCTTCCGCAATCTTATCTGATGTCATTCAATCATTCAAACCTATCCGTCATCACATCTTTACAGTCAAATCTATCCTTACTGAACTAAGAGTGTCGGTGGATATCATCAAGTGGTATCAGTGCACATTCTGAAAGTTGAGTTTTATATCTAACCAATTTTTATTGTTTCATCAATTCGTTTTATCATCATTTCACTTGATCATTTTCATTAGTTATGTCACCATATCGTCCCATCATAATAAATTGTTCATTTGATTGCTCACTCACTACAAGAAAACTGTTTATAGCTAAGACATTAATTGTGGCTACCGCAAATATTTCGTGGCTATTTGACGTATAGCTATGGATTTTTGTAGCTTTGAGCTTGTGGATATCGTTTTTATGTGGCTATCCATAGCCTCAATATCCACGAAATAGCCGCGGCAGTGTTTGTGGCTAGTATCCTCAAGTACCTACAACTCTGTTTGTTGCTTAACTAGCCACAAATGTCCATATAAGGAACTGTAGATGGGTCTATGTATAGCCACAAACTATTTTGTAGTTATGTAGTCACTAATTGTCACAATTGATTTTGTGTCTATAGTAGCCACAATATAGTAACTAGAAATTTCGTGGCTTCGGTACAAAAAACCACAAATTAAATTTATCAGCTTTTTTACAAATGTTTCCTATTACATTTTAAAAACATTTTTGACATATTTAAAACATAGCATTACACAATTAAAAGCATAGCATTGCATAATAATAAAGCAAATCTTAAATTTCAAAAGAACATTACATAATTACAAAAGAGTTATAAGTTCATGAAAACATCTAATCTTCTATTACAAAAGACATCTAATTAATGAAGCTAATGTTGACTCATTTGGATCAGAATCAACATACTGAATGGAGCCAATACCATAGATATGCCCTTTGCTGTTTTTTTGCGGTCTGCGAGAAGAAGACAATGAAAGAAAGATTAAAAATCAGATCATCTAAATTCCAAAACTGAGAACAAACTTGAAAACGATCATCTAAATTCCACCATGGTCCCCAAAAATTTGACTGGTATGATGCCACTACATCTTTTCGGATGCAGTCATCTATGTCAAACCTATGATAAAGACAAACAGCCATCACAATCACTATAACGTCATTTTTAATTTGGAAAAATGGGTGTTTGATTCTGGTTTTTTAATCACAATCTGTAAAACATCATCCAAAATGTTTGAATGAACTAATCTGAACAAGGAAAACCAGAATCTAAGCTCTAACTGAATAGATGCAATTTGACACTAGCTCAAAACAAGATGTAGTCAAATTTATCAGAAATGTTTTTAAAAATTAAACAACAAAATCCGAGAGAAAAGACATTATACCATAAATAACTGATGGAAGTTTATGAAATACCATAACAAGCTAATCTAAAAACATAGGTTCTCAGACAGTAGTAAGAAACAGGAAACTCAAAACCTTTTTGAAGATAAACAAAAGATTTCAAGCAAATGACGAATTTTAAGTTAAACACGTTCACAATCACAATCACTACTTGATGTGTTGCATTTTTAACGCATACTAACACTTTTTTTCGAGTCTTTGTCGAGTCCTTGTAGTTGCTTTTGAGTCTTTATAGGTCAAAAGACAGCATTGAATGAAGATTGGAGCTTCTGGAGCAAACATGGTCAGAATCATGAAAAATGAGCCAAAACATTAGTCGAAGCAAAACAAGAGAAATCCCTTGAAGTAGAAGATAACAGACGCTCCACTTGGGAGCACCTGCTTTGGACATGACGAGATAAATAAAGAGATTTTATATTTTATATAAATTCGACCCAATCCTCCCAATATCTCAACCAAGCCGCCTCTAGAGTTTTAGAGGTGCTTTTTTTAGAGCTTTTTGGAGAGAGAACCGATTTTACTCATATTTTTTAGCTTTGGAACTTTGTAAACTTTTGGAAGAAGATCTCTAAACCTCTTTCGACAAATTGGAAGAAGATTTATAAACCCTATCTTTTATCTATTGAATTCTATTATTTCTCCCTCATATCTCTTTGCTTGCTCTTTGCAATTATGTGTGAGTAGATTCATATTAGGTTTAGGGTTTCGATGGAATTCATGAATTGCTAAATCAGAATTGTTAGAATAGGGATGTATCTTCTAGTTTTACTTCTTTTGTTGATCTTAATGCTGAAACTTGATTAGCTACCTAGTTACTCATTATAGGTTGTTTAATGCACCAAAAGTGTTTGATTAAATGCCTGGAAGAACATAGATGAGCAAAAGGTCCTTAACCAACGAAATTTGATGTTAAGGCGTTTTGTGAACATATCAAACTCGATCTTAATGCATGTTTAACTCCCTGAATTCAAACGACAATTTATAATCATAGGTTTTTAGATATAGCAATTGGTACTACGACAGTAGATTAATTATAAATTAGTGATTTGAGTTCTAGAACGCGCTTAATGATTTTTCTGTTCGATACACTGATTTGTGATTCAAAATTCCTGCCAATTATCCTTGACCTAGCGATTCGCTTATTTGATTTTTACACCGACATTACTTATTTTGTTGATTACTTTACCCTCACCAAATTTCGTTTTCATCTTAGCTTAATTTAAATCTCATTAAATCATTGCGTGACTCTTGGTCCTTGTGTCTTTGATTCCTACATTACTACAACACTTGCTGTGCACTTGCAGTAGTTATATGTTAAAACTTTGTGTCTCAAGTTCTAGGCGCCGTTGTCGGGGACCAATTGCTGTACCTTTGATTTTTGGATTGAAGTTTATTCTAAGATTCACTAACCGTTCTACCTTTCTTCCCTTGTACATTTTTCAGGTGTATGATTACGAGAAGTCACGGCTCTGAAAATCTCACAACTTTAAACAACCAAGAGCTTGCAATGTCAGCACGACAAAGCAGAAAAAAGTCAAATCCAGCCAATATGGGGGATAAAAACATCATGGCAGCTGCACTTCAGAGCCTCCAACAACAAATGGAGCAGCTGCAGCGACAACCAACACAATTGGGTGCCATTGGAGACATCGACACTCCACAGGCTTTCTACCAGAACCAGTCTGCTATATGCCCACTCGAGATTCAGAGGGGTTTACTTTGGCGGATAAGGCACAACGATGGCTGAAATCGCTGCCCCTGGATTCATTACGTCGTGGGAGATGTGTCGATCAACCTTTTTGGATCACTTCTACACTAAATCCAAGACAGCAGCTTTCAGGAACATAATCACCTCATTTCACCAGCAACATGGAGAAGCCTTTTGCGAGGCATGAGAGCGATTTAAGGAGTATCGCAGAGAATGTCCTCACCATGGGTATTCTGATGAGCAGATTTTGAGTATTTTTTATGATGGAGTCGACTGGGATTACAAGAATGCTCTCAGTGCTGCCAGTAATGGAGACTTTATAACTAAGACCATACATGGTGCGTATGAGCTTAATGAAAACTTGCAAGTTCTAGTAGTCAAACACCAGAATATGAGAGAACTCAGAACGTTCGCAGTATAGAATCAAAGAAAATTGATGAGCTGACCGCTAAGGTCAATCTATTGCTAAAAGAAAATCAAAGAAGTGTGCAGGTTTGTGAGGAGACAGGAGATGCAATTCTATGTCGTGAGTTTGCTAAACCTGTATTAGATGAGCAGCATGCTAAAGTAAGCTACGTTAATGGCCAAGGTTATGTTCAGACGCCAGAATTTCAGAAGAACTTCTCTCAGAGTTTTCAAGGGAAGCAATTCATGTAAAATCAAGTTCAGAATAGATATCAGGGCGGAAACCAGCAGAACAAGCCTTTTAACACCTTCCAGAAGGCACCTCCAGCTCCATTCCAAGCTGCGAATGATTCTTAGGATGAGCTCAAGAATCTCATGCAACAACTCCGGGTAAATCAGCAAAAATCAGCCAACGAGATCAATGTCAAGGTGGATAACATTTACAATGATCTCAATGGAAAATATGAGGCAGTTTGTACCCATGTGAGGAAGCTCGATGCTCAAATTGCTCGAACTGCTGAAGCTATCAAGAGACAACAAGGAACTCTTCCTGGAAAGATGGAAGCAAAACCTAGGACTGAGTATGTCAATGCAGTTGAGTAGAGGAATAAAAACATACTACTTTGCAGCAAAAGATGTGTTAAATCCAGAAAAATCCAAGGAAAAAGGAGAAGAGCAAACGCTCCAGGCCCAACAGACTGCTTTGGGCGGAGAAAACTCGACAGAGCATCCTGGCCATTCTGGAGCGACTGCTCTAGTCTGTGCTCCAGGCGTAACTTCTACGATGGAGCAACCTGCTCCAGCATGTGCTCCACAAAAAACCTGCAAAAACTTTTGCAGCTTGAGTTTATGTTCTTAATATTCGATGCCCTGTCCCACCCAATAATCTGAGGAGACCTATTAGTGCAGAGAAGCTGGCAGGTTTTAACAGGATGGTGAGAAAGATGTCCCATGAAATCTCGTTTGAAGAGGCCTTAGAGACATCCATTGTATGATTTCTTTGAAAATTGTAGAGAAACTCAAGAAGAGCTTAATTCTCTCTCTATTGAAGCAAGAGATACACTACCACCATTGAAGCTATTGCCTAAGATGGAAGACCCTGAAAAGTTTGTTGTTTCATGCTCCATTATAGGAGTTGATTTTAGAGAGTCTCTATGTGATTCCGGGTGTATCGTGAATCTCATGTCAAAGACTATTGCAGAGAAGTTGAGAATCAGTGATATTAAATACCCTGAGATTATTCTTGCGTTTGCAAATTCTTCTACCACTACTCCATATGGCACAATTCTGGATTTACATGTTAAAGCGGAGAATTGTTTGGTTCAAACAGATTTTCAGGTTGTGGAGGTGATAAACAAATCTGATGGGGCTTTGCTTCTTGGAAGACCATTCATGGCCACAGTGGGTGCAATTATCGATATGCCTAATAAGAGAGTGTCGTTTTCCAACATCAACAAGAAGGTTTTCTACAAATCCATCCCCACTAGAGGAGTCATCAAACATGCCTCTTGCATCTCAGTAGTTGATAGAGAGAAATTGATAGTTGATCATGAGAAAGAGTTTTCTGATAAGAGTGAGATCAAAAAAATCCTGGATGGAGATTCTCACTTTACTATCACTAAACTCAGTGAGAAGGCAAATTTGAAGGGAAAAGTGAAGAGCAAAAGGATCAAGGGTGGTCCTAAAATTATTGTGACCCCTCAAAGATGTGATGGAGACACAATTGAGTATACGGTGAAGTGCAAAGGTACCTCTAAACATTTCTCTAAAGTTATAGCTACTCTCTCCTCAGAGTTGAAAGAGAAAGGTAAGGATGTTGTAAATGGCATTCTGGAAACGGTTCTGAATTTGAACATGTCTAATTGTGGAGCTTGTTTTGGAGCAAGCTCTCATGTTCAACATGATTGATACATGGCGCCAAAGTCAAGCTAACGTTTTTAACCAAGCGCTTAGTGGGAGGCAACCCACCGGTAATGTGTACATACTTCAAATGATTTTTTTTTCTGTTCGTTCCTTTGCTTCAGGTTAAAGAAAAAAAATGATGGAGCGACCAGACGGAGCTCCGGGGGAACAACTACGTGCTCCAGACGAAGTAAGTAAGATAGAACACAGGGTGCAGAATCAGAACACATGCTCTGCCGTGGTGCTCCAACCAGGTAAATCTTCGGAAAACAAATGTTTAGTTTTGTTTTGCCTTCTTCTTGGTTTATTTTCACACCGAGACGGTGTGAAGTAAGTCCGGGGAGGGTATTCATTGTCTACTAACGCGTTTGTTAGCTTTGTGTTCCTAACGCGTTTGTTCGTTTTGTGTTTATTCTTTTCTTAGGTGTTTTATTGAGTCAAAACTCTGTCGGAAACTATGATCTTTTTTTCGAAATAACCGTTTTAACTAACACTTTAGTGACCATTCGTTTAGCAATTTTACTGCAGATTTTACTAAATGGAAAACCCGTAAGTGGATTGACCTACCAATATTGGCCATATCTCTTTGGTTATTCGAAGGATCCAAGGCTGGCTTCACACCAAATGAACTAAATTATCTGATCTTGGGGCTTGGCATACATCGAATTGGATTCCTCATTCAGGCCCGAAAAGACTAGTGTTTGTGGGTATGAGTTCCCTATCTTTTCCCTTCAATAAAAATAAAATAAAAAGTATATAGGTGGTAAGGAAGTGAACCGAGAATTTAGTGTAAACCCGTTAGTTCTCGCGTTTCATGGAAACCTGTCCATGAAAAGCAGTCGATAGAAAAAACAAAATGATACCCTTGAAAAGTAGGGAAAATCGACGTAGGAAGTGAGAAAAGGGAGAGGTAAGGAACCGGAAGAAAGAAAGCTTGTGTGATCAGATACTTGAATGGGTAAGAATCCATGTGTTCTTTGATCGATATTGCCTCGATGAGACTGCACACTTTAAAATTAAAAGAGGTCAGCAATGGTGATTTTGGATAACTCTTATCGATTGTGGGTCGGAATTGTATGGTTGCTAAGCTTAAGGTATTGTACATGGAAGTACTAGCTAAGGTTTATGTTGAGTGATGTGGTTTACAAAGCTGAAGGTCATGACGGCTTTCTAAAGGATATGTGAGTTCCATGTTTTCAAATATCTTTTTTGTGCTGAGATTTGTATTTTGTTTGAGGACAAACAAAAGTCTAAGTCCGGGGGAATTGATGTGTTGCGTTTTTGACGCGTACTAACAGTTGTTTTCGAGTCTTTATCGAGTCTTTGTAGTTGTTTCTGAGTCTTTACAGGTCAAAAGAAAGCATTGAATGAAGATTGGAGCTTCTGAAGCAAACATGGTCGGAATCATGAAAAAGAGCCAAATCTCATGAAAAAAGAGCCAAAACATTAGTCGAAGCAAAAGAGAAATCTTCTGAAGCAGAAAAGAGCAGACACTCCACTTTGGACCACTCGCCAATCTTCTGAAGCTAAAAAAGGAGATTTTCTATTTTGCCTAAATTCGATCCAATCCTCCCAATATCTCACCCAAGCCGCCTCTAGACTTTTAGAGATGATTTTTTAGAGATTTTTGGAGGGAGAACCAATTTTACACATAGTTTTTAGCTTTGTAAACTTTTGGGAAAAGATCTTTAAACCTCTTTCGAAAAAAATTGGAGAAGATTTCTAAATCTTATCTTTTATCTATTGAATTCTATTATGTTTTCTCTCATATATCTTTGTTTGTTCTCTGCAATTATGTGTGAGTAGATTCATAGTTAGGTTTACGGTTTCAACGGAATTCATGAATTGCTACATTAGAATTGTTAGAATAGGGATTTATCTTCTAGTTCTCCCTAGTTACTAATTTTAGGTTGCTTAATGCACCAAAAGCGTTTCGTGAAATGCCTGAAAGAACATAGATAATCAAAACGTCCTTAGCCAACGAAAGTTGATACTAAGGCGTTTTGTGAATATATCAAACTCATTCTTAATGCATGTCTTCCAGAATTCAAATGATGGTTTAGAATCTTAGGTTTTCAGACATAGTAATTGATTAATTATTAATTAGTAATTTGAGTTCTAGAACGTGTTTAATGATTTTCCTGTTCGATTATCTGATTTGTGATTCAAAATTCATGTGAATTATCCTTAACTTAGCGCTTCGTTTATTTGATTTTTACACCGAAATTACTTATTTTCGTGATTACTTTACTCTCACCAAATTTCGTTTTCATCTTAGCTTAATTTAAATCGCATAAAACCATAGCGTGACTCTTGGTCTTGTGGATTCGATCCCTACATTACTACAACATTTGCTATACACTTGCAGTAGTTATATAGGATTAAAACTCTGTGTATCACTACCAATGCTCATCTAAACCAATATCACAACATCACTATCACAATCACTACCAACGCTCATCTAAACCAATATCACACGTTCACAATCACAATCACTACCAACTCTCAATATCACAATAAAACCATTTCTTTCACCTAAACCAATCAACAACGTCAACAATTGCTTAAATTTCTACGATGATATATTGAGTTCAACTTACCATAGACTCCCACTGGGCCTTTGTGGATGGAAGTGAGGCATTTTCTGTCTCTCCGGTGCACTCATCACTGCGGCAAGGCTAGGAAGTGGAAGTCGAGAAGCAGAGGAAGTAGCTGACCTCGTTGCTCCAGGAGGAGGAGTAAGATGAGATTGGCGAGCTCGGTTACCATGCCGTGTTGCAGAAGAGCGTCGAAGATTCATCTGAAAAGTGAAAACAGAGGTTAGCATATACAGAGGCCTCATAAACAAACAAAAGAAGAAAAAAAAAGAAGAGTCTCGGAGATTCATCTGCAAAGTGAAAACAGAGGTTAGCATATACAGAGGCCACATAAACAAACAAAAGAAGAAGAACCGAGGACTGTAAACCAAACTTACCATGACAGAGAAAATGCCTCGAACGAGAGGAAGAAGAAGTGACGAGAGCAAGTCGACAGAGAAGATAAAGAAGGGAAAGAGAGAAAGAAGAGTCGAGGATGGTGAATCAACACAGAAGAAGAATCGAGGAGGGTGAATCAACGGAGAAGACGAATCGCGAAAGAGAGGAAGAAGAATCGCAGAGATGCGTTTTCTATTGGACGCGGAAAGAGAGGAAGAAGAATAGCGAAATAGATTAGGGTTTTTATTATGTATAGCGAGGGATACATTTGTAGATAGTTGTGGCTATATTTAAATAATTTTGTGGCTTTGAAATTAAACCGTGAATTAACTTTTGTATTGGAAAAACCAAACCGTGAAACTAATTGTCCAATGAAAATTAAGCCACAAATTAAAATTTCCAGTACAAAATTTTAAATTTTCTATAGCCACAGACACGTTTGTAGACAATCGTGTCTATATTAAAATAACTAAAAATAACTTAAATGTTCGATAACCATTTCTGTGGTTAATCGTAGATTTTAGAATTCTACAACTTGTTTGTGGCTAATCGTGGATTAATTGCTTCCAATAACAACAAAATATAATTTGTGGCTCCTTAGTCACAAAAAAAATCAAAAAATTGTTATGGTTTGTTGCTAGTTATGGCTTGAAAATATTTCCACGAATGTTGTCGTGGCTATTTTGTGTCTGTAAACAATTTTTCTTGTAGTGAATGTTAGATCTAAATCGGAACTTGAATCTTCATCTTCAATTAGACCAAATCTGATCTAGAACTGCATAAATGATATTTGATTGTGTGTGTTGTTTTGTAAAGTTAATACGATTCTTAAAATCATATTACTGGTGTTGTTGTATCATTTCGGTTTCAAGATGGTGGCTGAATACAAGAATGGAGAAGAAGCCAATAACAATGCAAACAACCTTAGGTGTTTAACAAAACTCAATCAGAGAATGAAAGCTCCTAAGGATGGGGTAATGGACCAATGACTTTTCTTAATCAACCTTAGGTGTTTAACAAAACTCAATCAAAGTTAATCCCTAGACAATAGACATCAAAACCAGATAAATCCACTTTCGTGACAGACACCCTCAAGCCAAGCTACTTCCAGACCTAATCATCATTAGTGAAATATAACAGAGCAGGCATCTAATCCCTTAGGCTAGATATGAAAATTTCTTGAATTAGTTGGTTCAGACATTTCATCAAACACCTTATGGGTGTGGAAATGCCTAAGCTCAAGCTTCAATTGATCAGAGAGAAACAAGTATTAAAAACACTAATCAAGAAGGGATCTACAACAATCTAAGCTTAAACACCTAAGGAGATTAAGTTTCCTCACTAATCTATCCCATCCTCAAGAACCCTAAAGACTACTCACTAATCATCATTATGAACACAAACCCATAAATCAATAAACACATCATAAACAGATAGATGGAGATGAGAATAACAGATCTGATCAAGGAATCAAATGCAAAAACTCAAAAACTCAATAAATCAAGAGAAAAACTACAAAGTTATTTTTTGAAATGTTTGAAACTATGATAAACCCTACAAAGTTCGACAGCCCCTTGGGTATTGACCAAAAGTGAGTATTTATAGGTTGGTTTAAAACCATAAAAAAAGAAAAAGATAAAATTGCAAAATGGTCCGTCTGGCTAGAAGTGGTGATCGAGCTGGATGGTCGAGCTGGTGTAAAAGTGGCTCCTTTAGCTCCAGCTCGAGGTGAAGGTCGAGCTGCTTGGTCGAGCTGGGTTCAAGACTGCTCCTTTGACTCCAGCTCTAGGTGATGGTCCAGCCAAGTGGTCTCGTCAGGTATAACTTCCTCTCCTTCTTCTCTTCTTGACTCCCCTTTTCGTCTGGTTTTAGCAATTGAGTCCTTGTCCAATGTAGTTCCCAAAATGTCAAAGAAACACCTAATAACATCTCCAAATGCAAAGATGTATGCAATGGTAATGCAAATAATACTAAATATACAAAATGGATGAAAAGAACTAAAAATGGTATGAACAAGGGATGAAACAATGCTGAAATTGTGACACATGAATGCTTAAATCATGCAAATTATAGACATATCAACTCTCCCAAATTTAGTTTTGCTTGCCCTCAAGCAAATAAACAAGACCAAGATGGAGAAGAGGTTTGAAAGAAGGGACTAAGAACCAAAACATGCTGGCAGAAGAGATAAAATCAATGTCCAAGTTAATAGTTTTAAGATGCAAGGTGAGTGAGTTCTACTTAAAAACTTTAGTCATACTCTTCACAATACAACCTAACTTCAATCTCAACCTAGACATGCACTCAAATCTACTAATACCTTTAACATTCAGTATGCAGAAACCATGAATCAAGCTATGCACATTCAATGAACTCATTTGGCTAACGGTAAAGTTAAAAGACAAAAATGGTCTCTTCTCATCTGGTGTATCCAATTCACAACAGGGATCTCTCAAGAAAGGAATGAGCTTTAGAAGAATGCTAAGGATAAGAACCAACTTATGCATACAAGGATAAAATCTCATCTACCCAGAGAAACAGTGGTGACTTCATCTTCCTGTTTCTAAACTCATAGAGATGATCCTAATTCTACCCTATGAGGCACTCTTTCGCCTTGATCACTTCTGAAATTTTCACTGGTTTTGTTTTCATTCTAAGGAGAGGTTTTCACTGACTAGATGATATCTAGCGGATTGGGTTTTTCTCTAACAAATTATGGCTCCGTTTTCTTCTTCTTCATAAGACTTATCTAGGCTTTTTGCCTTTTCTTTTACTCTTTTGCACAGAGCCTATCATTCTCTTTTTTAATACCCCCAAATCCTTTACTAGTTCAGTACCCGTTTTCTCTTTTTCCTCCCATAAAAATTTGAAAGAAGATTCAAGAAACAACAACAACAAATAACAAATATGCAATGGTATATACAATGAAAGGTTGGAGATGTTACCACGGAATTGGGAGAAGGAGCCGGTTTTAGTGGCAAAGGGCTCTGGCTAGAGGTGTTGGTCGAGTTGACTCGTCACGTCAAGCAATTGCCCATTTGGTGATTATGGCTCGACCAACATATCGACCATGGACGTCGAGCCAGTGTTTTTTTCCGGTTTCACTCCCTTTTGTCTTGATTACCTTAGGCTCGAACTCCTTTCCTGTGACCTGATCAACACAACACTAGGAAAAAGATTAAAAACACCAAGAAAACTAAAAGTTTTATGTACAGGATAGGCATGGAATTTCCTCCCAAGTGAGCTTGTTTTAAGTCTTTGAGCTTGACTTCTCACTCTTTTTAAGCTTGGGAGGGTTCAGAGAGAGGAACTGAGGTCCCCTCTGGTATGATTTGATAGACCAAGTAGAGCTTTAGCCTCTGTCCGTTCACCATGAAATCAGTTCCTTCCTTGCTGACCAGAGTGATGGCACCACTTTCTTTTCCTTGGAGCTCTCTTATTTAACCCTTCATCTCCTTGACCATGTCCTTCAGCAATCGCATAGCCTTGTCTTTCCATTTGCACCACCGTTTGTGAAGATTGATGTGCTTATGAGCTGTCCTAACAGCAGGGAGTGCCATTTTGGCTTCTCTAACCTCTGGGTGTGAGAACTTGTAGAGATGTAATTTAGGCGCCTTGAGTTCTGACCAATCATCTGATACAGCATTCCTTGGTTCCATGTGCAACTCGAGCTTATACGTCAAGCTTGTGCATTCCCTGGGAGCTGAGGCCTGACTTGAGGTAGTCATCGAGTCTGCTTGTCGAGTCTGTTCTGATATTGTCCTATTTGCTGCTAAAACTTCTGCCCTTGACCCGATCAGATCCTCAAAGTATTTTGGAACCTCTAATGCATCGTGTGAATCCAGCAACTTCTCATATCTCAAGGTTTCACCGTGGAGATACCCAGCTTCCCCACTCTTAGTTAAAGTAATTTGAAGGTCGTCTTCTATAGCAAACTCTTCCTGCAACTCATCGCCCAACTGATCCATTTCCTTAATCCCAAAGATCTGCCCCCTATCGTTGGCTTCTTCATAGCATCCTTCATGTCAAACTTCATCTTGAGACTCTTTCCCATGTTAAGACTAATCTTTCTATTCATGACATCTATTACTTCTCCAGATGTAGCTAAGAAAGGTCTTCCTAGAATCAAGGGCTCTCTTGGCTCTTCGTCCATTTCCAGCACTACAAAATCTGTAGGTATTTCGATATGCCCAATCTTGAGAGGTAAGTTTTCAAATAGACCATGAGGAATTCTAATGGACCTGTCAGCCAAGACAAATGGCTTCTGCTGATAGCCACCTTGAAACTGCTGGTTAGGAGCAAATTCCCGATTCCGATTGTTAGAAGCAAAAGGTTGGTTTTGGACTTGTTGATGCTGCTAAGGGTACACCTGATCCTGTGGGTTTGCGACGTTAGTCCTTCTGTAGGACAAGTTGAGATTTTTCTTGTAGTTGATGAAACCTTTATTGTAGCCTCCCTGGTTCTGAACATAACTTATCTCTTCCAACTGGTCACTCTCCCAAACCTGACACTACATGACAAAGTGAACTTGTTTCTGCTAAGCGAGAAGGAGCCTATCTAGCTTGTCATTCAGAGCCTTGATTTCCTTTTTATGTATATCTTCAGAATCAGATCTTCCTCTGACATGTCGGTCATAATCCTCATTGTAATTTCTATCTGACTGAGCAAGGTTCTCCACTAGTTCCCAGCCATCATCAACATCCTTGTTGAGGAAGTTCCCGTTACTAGCAGTACCAAGAAGCATCCTTATCTTAGGGAGAACACCTCTGTAAAGAGTGTTGAGAAGTGATTCATCGCTGAATCCATGATGAGGACACTAGGAAGTGTAGCTCATGAATCTCTCCCAGGCTTCACAGAAAGTTTCACCATTCTTCTGGGCAAAGCCTGATATCTCATTGCGGAATCTGGCGGTGGGTGAGTTGGAAAAGAACTTGGCAAGGAAAGCCTTCTTGCAGTCATCCC
The DNA here is from genome assembly GCA_000218505.1 of Schrenkiella parvula. Taxonomy (NCBI): domain Eukaryota; kingdom Viridiplantae; phylum Streptophyta; class Magnoliopsida; order Brassicales; family Brassicaceae; genus Schrenkiella; species Schrenkiella parvula. The sequence goes on along the minus strand of CM001191.1, from coordinate 8,931,978 downwards.
AGGAGGTGATTGTGCCATGAGGTATGTTCTTCTCCCATTGATGGGCTCTATCACCCAGAGAAAATGGGAAGTGTCTCAGCTTGAAGCCATCCTCGCTGACCCCATTGATCTTGGTAAGGCTGTAGAGCCTGTCAAACTCGTCCAGATGATCAAGTGGGTCTTCCATAGGCAATCGATGGATCTTGTTGCTCTGTACCATAGAGATCATCCCACTCTTGATTTTGAAGTTGTTGTTTTGAACGGGAGGATGTACAATCTCTTTCCTCTGAGTATGAGTGCTGGGGGCATCTCTGATGTGTATATAATTTGCATGATTTGAGCATTGATTTATCACGATTTTAGCATTGTTTCATCCATTGTTCATACCACCTTTAGTCCTTTTCATCCATTTGCATACTTAGTGTACTTTGCATCAAGCATTTCATACATCATTGCATTTGGAGACGTTATTCAAGACAAGGACTCGATCATGGAAGCTAGACGAAGAGGAGAGTCAGGAAGAGAAGGAAGAAAAAAATTTTCATCTGACGCGATCGTCTGACTCGACCGCCACCTCGAGCCGGAACTGAACAAGCCGCCGTGAAACTAGCTCGATCAAGCGGCTCGACCATCATTCCGAAGTCAAGCCCAATGCTCACCTCGACCAAGCTAGATCGAATTAAGACCTCGAGCCCAATGGGCCTGATTTGCGATTGTATCTTATCTTTTCTAGGGTTTTCTATCTTTGTTCCTATAAATACTCTCCCTAGGTCTTATCTCTAAGGGAGTCGACTTTTACTTTTAGAATTCGTGTTTTAAAAAACTTTTGCTTGCAACTTTGTAATTCTCTTTTGAGTTATGTCGATTTTAAGATTGTTTTCTTATTCATGCTTTATTCGTTAATCTCTGTGTTTATGATGATGAAGAGAGAGTAATCACTTCTGTTCTTATCGACCTTAATAGACTGAATCTTATAGCCTGGTTTGTTATGTTTCGCTAAGGAATTAAGTCAGGAAGTAGCTTAGTTTGAGGGCGTCTGTCACGGGAGTGGATTCGTCTAGTTTTGATGTCTATTGTCTAGGGACTAGCTCTTATTGAGTTTTGTTAAACACTTAGGGTTGATTTAGAAGAATCACTGGTCGATTACCCCATCCTTAGGAGATTTCTTTCTCATTGCTTGTTTCACACGTTGCTTACTTGTTTCATTCTTGCAACTTAGGATCTTAGATTCTACCACTAGAACTGTCTTGCTTGACTTAATTTGCTCTGATCATATCTTGATTGCTAGCATAACACCAATTTGGATTGATAACCTATTGTACTACGATGACCATGATAGTGCATAGGGTAATTGATCACTAAATCACCGAAAAAACCTAGTATCAATTTGGCGCTGTTGCCGATTTGGTGATCTTTTGTTACAATTAGGGTTTCAGATCTTTTAAAACCCATTAACGTCGGTCACTAATTTCCTTTATCTGTGTCTGTTTCAGGTACTGATATGAGCATGACCGGCCAAGAACTGGCCGATCCGATCGATCCAAGCGACCTGGACAAGCCGGACGAGTCTCACAAGGAACCTGACATGGAGCTTGAAGATCCGAACGACCAAAGGAAGGATGGAGACCATTTCTCTCGACCAAAAAACCTTGGAGAAGAGATTGAACGTGCCAAAACACCTTTGGGACGGACTCATTTTTAAGATGGTTCAGAAATCAGGAATCTCGGCCAAACCGAACCCGTTAAGCCGACCGCGACCAAACTTGGACCAAGGATAAATCTGCACGACCAAACTGGTCCAGTGACCTGTTCAAGAGCAAAGAAGGTCAAAGAGATGGTGGGCTTAGTACTTGGACATATTTGGTCCCAACCAAACACTTTGGGCCGAGGTGAAGATGTGTGGCCAAATGCCTTAAACGTGTTGGAGATGATTGGCCCGGCCTAAGTCTACAAAGTTAGCCCAAGACTGCAGCTCAAAGGACCAGAAACCGACCAAAGGAGGTTGAGAGTCCCACGACTTGAAGCTTTAAAACTATCTTTAAATTCTTGTCTTTAATTTTGAAACCGCAAACCTTTCATTTTCCCTTTCTTTACTTTGTCTTTAAAAATTCGAAATCTTCATTTTTGAAGATCATCCAGAATTTTAATAAACATCTTTTCTTGTTTCCTTAGAGAGCAAGTCCTTTGTTCCCCTTGGAAATTTCGATCTTTTGGTGTGTAATATCCAAAGATCAAACCGGTAAATTAAGTGTTATTCCGCAAACACTTGTGTGACCATTCTACCCTCCTAAAAAAGCAGACGCTGATGAGGATCGGGAAGCTACAATGGCTAGGTTCTTAAGTGGGTTGAACCGAGACATACAAGATCGACTAGAAATGCAAGAGTATGACAGCATTGAGGAGATGTTGCACAAGGCTATTCTGGTCGAGCAACAAAACAAACGAAGGAGCAACCTAAGGCAGTCATATGGTTCTAGTTCGAAGCCGACCTACAACAAAGAAAAAGGTCAAGGTTACCAACCAAAGTTCGATCCCAAACCGAAAGAAAACAACAAGGCCGTGAGCTTCCCACAAGGTTCAAAGGGCAAGACCAAAAACCCAAGGCCAAAGAACCGCGAGGTAACATGCTTTAAGTGCCATGGCTTCCCTAAAGAACATTCAATCTTTGTCGTGGTAGATAGGTTCTCTAAAATGGCTCATTTTATACCATGTCATAAGACTGATGATGCAAGCTTAGTAGCTGACTTGTTCTTTAGGGAAGTAGTTCGTTTGCATGGAATCCCTAGGACAATAGTTTCTGACCGAGACACCAAGTTCTTAAGTCACTTTTGGAAAACATTGTGGTTTCAACTACTGCCTAGAGCAGATGGCCCTTTCATAGTACATCAAAGGATTGGAAACAATGCCTACACAATCGACCTACCAAATGAGCAGGATTTGAGGGCAAATCCTTTTCAAGAAGGGGGGGTTGATATGAGCATGACCGGCCAAGAACTGGCCGACCCGATCGAACCAAGCGACCCGGACAAGCCGGACGAGTCTCACATGGAACCTGACATGGAGCTTGAAGATCCCGACGACCAAAGGAAGGATGGAGACCATTTCTCTCGACCGAAGACCCTTGGGGAAGAGATTGAATGTGCCAAAACACCTTTGGGACGGACTCATTTTGAAGATGGTTCAGAAATCAGGAATCTCGGCCAAACCGAACCCGTTAAGCCGACCGCGACCAAACTTGGACCAAGGACAAGTCATTTGTTCCCCTTGGAACTTTCAATCTTTTGGTGTGTAATATCCAAAGATCAAACCGGTAAATCAAGTGTTATTCCGCAAACACTTGTGTGACCATTCTACCATTCTAAAGAGTTATTCTTGCGTTTTAAGATAGATCAGGCGGTGGGTTTAATATACCCATTGTTGGTTCTACACCAAGTTGCATTTGGAAGGATCCACAGCCTTGGATTATTTGAGCGTTTTAAGATAGTTCAACCTTTGTCAAGGGTTATCCATCTACCACCTTGGAGTGACGATATTTTGGGAGAGATCAAAGTCTAGTAGGCTTAGGACCGCATCAGGTACCATTGACTCGATCTGATAGCTCGATCAAACAAGTCGAGTCCAGCTGACCAACTTGTATGCACACCAGATCAAAAAGAAATCAAAATCTCATTCGGTACAAAGACAACATCAACCGTTTACACCGAGACAAAGAGAGTACAAGTGTAAGAACAGACACACAAGAGGAAGTGGGAATGGAGAACCCACAGAAGGGGCGAGAGAACGCCGCACCAGCACCACAACAAAGGGTGCAAAGAAACATTGGAGCTGGAGATGCCCCGAGCACTCACACATAGAGACAAGGAATTGTACCGCCTACCATTCAGAAAAACAATTTTGAGATCAAGAGTGGGATGATCTCTATGGTACAAAGCAACAAGTTTCATGGACTGGCAATGGAGGATCCACTCGATCACCTAGACGAGTTTAATAGGCTCTGTAGTCTAACCAAGATCAATGGAGTAAGCGTAGATGGCTTCAAGCTAAGGGTTTTCCCATTCTCTCTAGGCGACAGAGCCCATCAATGGGAGAAGAACCTTCCTCATGTCACAATCACTTCATGGGATGATTGCAAGAAAGCCTTCCTTGCCAAGTTCTTCTCAAAGTCAGGCACTGCAAGACTACGGAATGAGATATCCGGTTTTGCACAGAAAAACGGTGAGAGTTTCTGTGAAGCATGGGAAATATTCAAGAGCTACATTTCTCAATGCCCTCATCATGGATTCAGCAATGAATCACTCCTAAGCACACTTTACAGAGGAGTTCTACCAAAAATTCGAATGTTGCTTGACACAGCAAGCAATGGGAATTTCCTCAATGTATCTTATTGCTTGTCTCATGCGTTTCCTTACTTGCTTTTACTCTTGCATTCCCTTATTTGCTTTATAGATCCGTACTACCTTATCTTTGTCACCAAGAATCCTAGATTCTCACCTCTAAAACTACCTATCTTGCTTGACTTAATCTGATTTAATCATATCTCGATTGCTAGCGTAACACCCATTTGGATTGATAACCTATTGTACTGCAATGACCATGATAGTGCATAGGGTAATTGATCACTAAAACACGACAAAAACCTTGTATCACTCAACAAAGACGTGGATGAAGGTTGGGAGCTTGTAGAGAATCTCGCCCAATCAGATGGAAATTACAATGAGGAGTATGACAGGCATGTGAGAGGAAATGCTGAAGGAGAAGAACGTCACAAGCGGGAGCTCAAAGCCCTTAATGACAAGCTTGACAAGCATTTGCAAGCTCAATAGAAGCATGTCCACTTCGCAGAGGAGGAGAGCACTATCAGGTCCAGGAGGGGGAGAATGATCAGATGCAGGAGATGAGCTACATTCAGAACCAAGGAGGTTACAACAACGGGTTTTTCAACTACAAGAACAACCCAAACTTGTCATACAGGAGCAACAACGTAGCGAACCCACAGGATCAAACCTATCCTCCACAGCAACAAAACATCCAAAACAAGCCTTTTGTTCCATACAATCAGGGAGGATTCGCACCAAAACAACAGTTCCAAGGAGGCTGTTAGCAAGGAATGGGAGGACCACAAGGTTTTCAAACTCAGAAACAGCAGGTTTCTAACTCGACCGAGCCAGACGTGAAGAGCATGCTACAAGAACTGATCCAAGGTCAGGCATCTAGAGCTATGGAGTTATCAAAGAAGCTGGCAGAAATGAAAAACAAGATAGACACAACCTACAATGATCTATCTTCAAAAATAGAGGGTTTGAATTCGCGACTTCAATTCGTTGAGAACCAGGGAGCATCAACATCGACGGCCCAACCAACAGGATAACTACCAGGAAAAGCTGTCCAAAACCCAAGAGGGTATGCACATGCAATCACGTTGAAGAGTGGACGAGAACTTTCCAATGGTTCTGGTCACCGCTTAGTGTTAGAGGACAGTGAGGCTCCGGAGGGGGAGGACGTGATTTTAGATAGAGTCCAAGAGGAAAAATGCCCACTAGGAGATGAGCGCGACCAGCTGACTCGAGCAACAAATGGAGTCAAAGCACCCACTGCTGAAAAACCTCACCTTAGCAAGTCGGAGCCGAAAGTCTTTGTTCCTCCAGCATACAAACCACCACTTCCATTTCCAGGAAGGTTCAAAAAAGATTTAGTGAAGAAGTATCATGCATTATTTGACAAACAGATGACGGAAGTCAAAGTCAAGATGCCTGTGATAGATGCCTTCATGTTGATACCCCTGTATAAGAAGTTCCTGAAACACGCAGTGGTGGAGAGGATCAGAGAAGTTCAAGGAATGGTTGTCCTCAGCCATGAGTGTAGCGCCATCATCCAGCAGAAGACCGTGCCAAAGAAGTTAGGTGATCCAGGTTCTTTCACTCTACCGTGTTCCCTTGGTCCACTAGCCTTAAGCAATTGTCTTTGTGATCTTGGAGCATCCGTGAGCCTCATGCCGCTCTCTGTAGCTAAAAGACTTGGTTTCAACAAGTACAAGCCTACCCAGATCTCATTGGTTTTAGCTGACAGATCAATCAGACTTACCTCTGACGATTGGTCATGTGGAAGTGCCTACATACTTTGTGGTACTGGAGATGGATGAAGAACCTAGAGATCCCTTGATCCTAGGAAGACCTTTCTTGGCTACAGCTGGAGTAGTGATTGATGTGAGGAATGGGAAGATAGACCTCAACATGGGAAAGACCCTTAAGATGGAAGTCGATATCAAGGATTCCATGAAGAAGCCAACATAACTTGAAAGAAGTAGTCAAAAAGGAAGTGCTTAAGTTGTTAGATGCTGGTGTGATCTATGCTATCTCTGATAGTATTTGGGTGTCTCCTGTGCATTGTGTTCCTAAAAAGGGTGGTATAACTGTGGTTAGAAACGATAAGGACAAGCTGATTCCAACAAGGACGATAACTGGTCATACATAGAATGTGCATAGATTATAGGAAGTTGAATGCTACATCTAGAAAGGATCACTTTCCATTGCCATTAATTGATCAAATGTTAGAAAAGCTAGCAAATCATCCTTATTACTGTTTTCTCGATGGGTATTGTGGGTTCTTTCAGATCCCAATACATCCAAATGACCAAGAAAAAACCACATTCACATATCCTTATGGGACGTTTGCATACAAGAGGATGCCTTTTGGTCAAAGGTGTACGACCTCCATCTTTTAGGATTTAATAGAGGAGACGGTTGAGGTATTCATGGATGATTTCTCTGTGTATGGCTCTTCTTTCTCCTCCTATTTGTTGAATCAATGCAGGGTACTTACTAGGTGTGAGGAGACTAATCTTGTGCTGAATTGGGAGAAATGCCATTTCATGGTCAGAGAGGGAATCGTTTTAGGCCACAAAATCTCTGAAAGTGGAATAGAGGTTGACAAGGCCAAGGTTGAGGTGATGGTGCAGCTACAGCCTCCAAAAAACGTCAAGGACATCAGGAGTTTCCTAGGGCATGCTGGGTTTTACAAGAGGTTCATCAAAGACTTCTCCAAGATAGCTATACCTTTCACAAGGCTGCTTTGCAAGGAGACAGAGTTCATCTTCGACTCTGAATGTCTAAACACCTTCAAGCTTATCAAGGAGGCTCTGATTTCAGCTCATATTGTCCAAGCTCCCAACTGGAACTACCCCTTTGAGATCATGTGCGATGATTCAGACTATGCTGTAAGAGCTGTTCTAGGATAAAGGATAGACAAGAAGCTCCATGTGATCTACTATGCTAGCAGAATGCTAGATGATGCTCAAGGGAGATATGCAATCACAGAGAAGGAGCTTTTGGCAGTGGTAATCAAGAGTAGTAGGGGTTTCCAAGAGAGATTGGTCACTCAAGCTGGACGACACCCTTTGGGCTTACAGGACAGCATTCAAAACCCCCATAGGAAGGACTCCATTTCAGATACTTTATGGGAAATCATGTCATCTGCCAGTGGAGATCGAGTACAAGGCTATTTGGGCGACCAAACTCCTGAACCTAGTCATTAAGATGCCTCAACAAAAGAGAGCTTTAGACATGCACGAGCTGGAGGAGATCTGGTTGGAAGCTTATGAAAGCTCTAAGATCTACAAGGAGAGGATCAAAGCTTTCCATGACAAGAAGATCCTCCCCAAGGAGTTTAAAGCAGGAGACCAAGTACTTCTTTTCAACTTGAGGCTTAAGCTTTTTCCAGGAAAGCTAAAGTCAAGATGGTCATGACCATTCAGTGTCAAAGAAGTCTTACCTTATGAAGCCATCACTCTGGTTAAGAAGGCAGGAAACGAGTTCACAGCAAAGGGACAGAGGCTAAAGCACTACCTAGCCGATCAACTCATACCTGAGGGGACCTTGGTTCATCTCTCCGAACCTGTCCAAGCTTAAAGGAAGAGAGAAGTCAAGCTTAGAGACTTAAATCAAGGTCACTTGGGAGGAAGTCCCATGTGTATCCTTTGTACATAGGATTTTTGGTTTTCTTTGTGTCTTTGTTTTTCCTTTTTGTGTTAATAAGGTCAGAAATAAACGAGCTCGAGTCTGGGGAAACGAAATAAAAGAGATTTGATCCGGGAAACCCTGGCACGATGCTCAAGTTCAAGGCACTTGTCGAGCCCCAAAAAGAAAATAAAAAAAGAGAGAGAGCTTGACGCGACCGGGTCAACTCGAGCACGCCCTCGAGTCAACCAGGCTGAGTTTCAACTTAAAACCTAAGAATTAGGTTATAAATAGGGGTAAGCTTCACCTCACTTCCCTTACACTCTTTTGCGCCGTCGAGCTCGACCCCCTCTTCTCTCTACTCTCTCTAAAATCTCTTCCAGAATTCTTGAAGTTCCTAGTTTGAACTTCAGTTGAGATTTTTTTAACTGTGGAATTTGTCTAGACGAGATGAGGCTTTGATACAGATTAATAAGTTGATGCATGTGTCAGTGAAATTGTCTTTGAGGTTTTTTTGGGTTCAGAACTTTGTTCTTGAGTGTCGAATAATTTTGCCCATCTTAATCCTCATAAAACAAGAAGTTTCACGCATTCATAACTTGTTTTAGTCACGATCTCTGCTCGATAATAGGTCATGGTAAATCCTAGTCGAGTTCGCAAAAAATTTTGCTTTGACTCGGTGTTTGAGCTCGAGCTCGTGGTCGAGTCAGTCCTCTAGCGAAAAATTTTCAAACAGCTAGATCACTTCCTCGAGTCAAGCTATCGGGTCATAGGATGGGACTAACAAATTCAACTTATTTTGGTCTTATTTTGCAGACTTCCACCACCACCACGCACGCCAGCCACGGAGATAGCTAGAAAAATCTCCAGCATGAGAAGGTCTGCACTTCAAGTCACATCTCCAATGGAGCTAGATCAAGAAGAAACCCCTAGGCAGAGTTCAAAGAAAGAAACCAGGAGATCTAAGGGAAAGAAACCTAAGAACGATGAAGACATCGCTAGGGAGTTTTCAAAGAACTGAGCTGACATCTCCAGGGGAAAGGAACCAGTTCCCGAACTCATTGATGAGGATTTGAGCGATGAGGAAGATCTTCTTGCAATCTTCATCAGCCTTCGCTTCAAGGGAACAAGATACCCACACTGTGAGACTTTGAGAGCTCATTGCAAAGACGTGGAGTACCTCCTAGAGATGTGCAACCCCTACAGCTTGGTAAACATGCGCATGGAGGCATAGCAGCTAAAGACTTGCCAATTTCTAGCCTCTCTTCAAGTGCACTTCCATGAAGACGAAGGGTATGCTGAACCAGACAGTGGAATGCGGTACATCACGTTCACAGTCAGAGGAGACAACCATGCACTCTCATTCCAACATCTCGACACTCTCTTTGGTTTCAAGAGCAGGACAGCAGTGAGCCAAGACTTTCACAAGGCTGAGCTGGTAGCTGTGTGGAGAACGATTCGAAGCAGAGATGGATATCAATCCTCAAGATCTAAAAACGCCCAAATTAGAACCCCGGTTGTCAGATACGCTCATAAGAGCATTGCAAATACGCTTTTCGCGAGGACAACCACTGGAAACGTGAATGAGGGAGAGCTCCAGCAGTTTGATTTGGCGCTTAAGGGGATCATGGAGTTTACAAGTGATGGGAGAGCAATAGAAGGAGATAGGTCGGGTACAGGACTCCTGTTGGTCCTACTGGATCAGTTCCTATCATACAAGGAGTGGGCAACCAGAGTGCACAAAAAGAAGCATGCAAAAGTTGAGTTGTGCATAGGTGAGATTGTTACTCCAATTCTGGTGGCTTGTGGAATTGATTTGAACAGGTCGCAACCTACTGATGATAGATGGATTGTCATTTAAGTTTGGGGGAGGGTTTAAGACGTGTCTAATCATGTTTTCTCTGAGTCTTATTTTTCTTTTGCATATTTAAGTCTGCATATCATCTAAGGCATAGAAAAACAAAAAAAATTCTAAAATTTTTTCTAAAAAATAAAAACAAAAACAGAGTGTTCATATAGTTGCATTTCCATTTTAGGATTGAGTCTAGTTGCATTTCATTTAGGATCGATGCATTTGCATAAGGGGACTATGATGATCATAACCTTGTAATCATGCTGATAGACTCGATAGATTCAATGCCCATGTTTTTAGTTCTCTGATGCATAACCATACTTTGAATGAAAAACTTGACAATTTGATCTTGATTGAAACATGCTGTGACTCTACACTTTTCCCTATCAATTCGAACCTGAACTTGACTGGCAAATATCATGTCTATGCATTGCATCTGAACTCATGGATACAAATATACATACTTGGATTTTCTTTCACCCTTTTTACCATTCTTGCTAATCCAAGTAGCCGATTCATCATCAGAACGGTTTCCCTGCCTTTAGCCTGTCTTTCTTTCAAGCCTTGAATGTTTAGTATGTGGAAGGCCTACTTTTGGAATGAGCTTGGTAGAAAGTATTGGGTTTGATCCGACAAGGATAACATCTCATGTAGTTCTAGTTGATGATTTATGGACCAGATATGAATAGGTGGGAGTTCGAACCAAGGTATGGGATTAGTTGTGCTGAAAAGAAATGATTTTAGGAGAAAAGATGAACGAAAGAAACGGGCGAGAGTTCTTAGGAGAGGAAAAAAGAAAAAAGGTACTGGTCTAGCAAAGGATTTGGGGGTATTAAAAAAAAGAATGGTAGGCTCTCTGCAAAAGAGTAAAAGGAAGCTAAAAGCTTATGTCTTAGAAAGAAGAAAATGAGCCATTGTTTGTTAAAGAAGAACCCAGTGTGCTAGATATCATCAAGTTAGTGAAGACCTCTCCTTAGAATGAAATCAAAAACAGAAAGAAGGGTACAATTAGGATCATCTCTTGGGGTTTAGGAAATAGGAAGATGAAGTCGCCACTATTTCTTTGGGGTAGATGGGATCTTATCCTTGTATGCATAGGTTGGTTTTTACCCTAGGCGTTCTTCTAAAGCTCATTCTTTTCTTGAGAGATCCCTGTTGTGAATGCGATAGACCTGTTGAGAAGAGACCAATTTTGGCTCTTGACCTGACCCGTAGCCAAGTGAGTTCATTGAATATGCATAGCTTGATTCATGGTTTATGCTTAATGAATTTTAAAGGGATTGGTAGTTTTAAACGCATGTATAGGTTGAGATCATAGTTAGGTTGTGTTGTGAAAAGTATGGCTAAAGTCTTTAATTAGAACTCACTCACCTTGCATCTTAGAACTTCTAACTTGGACATTGATTTTATCTTTTCTGCTAGCATGTATTGGTTCTGAGTCCCCACCTTCAAACCTCTTCTTCATCTCGGTCTTGTTTATTTGCTTGAGGACAAGCAAAGACTAAGTTAGGGGGAGTTGATGTGTATATAATTTGCATGATTTGAGCATTGATTTATCATGATTTTAGCATTGTTTCATCCATTGTTCATACCACCTTTAGTCCTTTTCATCCATTTGCATAGTTAGTGTAGCTTGCATCAAGCATTGCATACATCATTGCATTTGGAGACGTTACTAGGTATCTCTCGGATAATTTGGGAGTTATTCTAGACAAGGACTTGATCATGGAAGCTAGACGAAGAAGAGAGTCAGGAAGAGAAGGAAGAAAGAAAATTTCATCTGACGCGATCGCCTGACTCGACTGCCACCTCTAGCCGGAACCGAAGAAGCCGCTGTTAAACGAGCTCGATCAAGTGGCTCGACCATCAGTCTGAAGTCAAGCCCAGTGCTCAGCTCGACCACGCTAGATCGAATTAAGGCCTCAAGCCCAATGGGCCTTATTTGTGATTCTATCTTATCTTTTCTAGGGTTTTCTATCTTTGTTCCTATAAATACTCTCCCTAGGTCTTATCTCTAAGGGAGTCGACTTTTACTTTTAAAATTCGTGTTTTAAAAAACCTTTGCTTGCAACTTTGTAATTCTCTTTTGAGTTCTATAGATTTTAAGATTGTTTTCTTATTCATGCTTTATTTGTTAATCCATGTGTTTATGATGATGAAGAGTGAGAATCACTTCTTTTCTTGAGGATGGAATAGACAAGTGAGGAAACTAAATCTCCTTGGGTGTTTAAGTATAGCTTTTTATAAATCCCTTCTTGATTAAATGTTTTTAATGCATGCTTCTTTCTGATCAATTGAAACCTGATCTAAGGTACTTCATCGGGACTAAGGATCTTAGATTCTACCACTAAAACTGTCTTATTTGACTTAATCTTCTCTGATCATATCTTCATTGCTAGCATAACACCCATTTGGAATGATAACCTATTGTACTACGAGGACCATGATAGTGCATAGGGTAATTGATCACTAAATCACCGAAAAAACCTAGTATCAATCTCCTGCACCAATATGTGTTGGAACCCTCTGCTGAGGGCCTTGTGCAACATGTCAGTGTTCATTCTGTGGGTTTTCCATTTCCACTGGATCCAGTTGATCGGTTCTGAATCTGTCTCTTTGCTTTCACAGTTCGCGTGGTAGACGGTTAATGTTGTCAATGTATCAAATGAGATTCTGGTTTCCCTTTGATATGGTTTGCATGCAAGTAAAATCGGCTTGACTCTAGATGAGTGCTCTCGCTAGCAGATAGAGTCAGAGTGTACCTGAGATAGACACAAACAAGAAGAAAAGACAGTCATTAACAAAAGTAGAGTGAAAAGAACTTGATCTTAAGAGATCTGAAATCCTAAATGTAGCAAACGATCACCCAATTGGCAACGGCGCCAAATTGATAGTAGGTTTTTTTGTTGTTTTACTAATCAATTATCCTATACACTATTATTGTTTTAGATTCATACTGCTTTCACACTTATCACTTAGGATCCTAGATTCTACCACAAAAACTATCGTGCTTGACTTAATCTGTTCTGATCATTTCTTGATTGCTAGCACAACTCCCATTTGGATTGATAACCTATTGTACTACAATGACTATGATATTGCATAGGGTAATTGATTGTTAAATCACGATAAAAACCTAATATCAATTTGGCGCTGTTGCCAATTGGGTGATCGTTTGCTACAATTAGGGTTTCAGATGTTTTAATATCATGTTTAAAAACAAAAACGTCGGTTACTAATTTCCTTTATCTGTGTCTGTTTCTGCTACCCTTGACTCGATCTGCTAGCTCGATCAAACAAGTCGAGTCAAGCTGATCAACTTGTATGCACACCAGATCAAAAGGAATCAAAATCTCATTCGGTAGAAAGACAACATCAACCATCTACACCGTGACAAAGAGAGTACAAGTGTCAGAACAGACACACAAGCGGAAGTGGGAATGGAGAATCCACAGAATGGGCGAGAGAACGCCGCACCAGCACCACAGCAATGGGTGCAAAGGAACATCGGCGCTGGTGACGCCCCCAGCACTTACACTCAGAGGCAAGGGATTGTGCCTCCTCCCATTCAGAACAACAATTTTGAGATCAAGAATGGGATGATGATCTCTATTGTACAATGCAACAAATTCCATGGACTGCCCATGGAGGATCTACTCGATCACCAAGACGAGTTTGATAGGCTCTGTAGTCTATCCAAGATCAATGGAGTAAGCGAAGATGGCTTCAAGCTAAGGCTTTTCCCATTCTCTCTAGGTGACAGAGCCCATAAATGGGAGAAGAACCTGCCTCATGGTGCGATTACCTCTTGGGACGACTGCAAGAAGGCTTTCCTAGCCAAGTTTTTCACAAATTCACACACAGCAAGACTCCGGAATGAGATATCCGGATTTGCAAAGAAGAATGGTGAAAGCTTCTGTGAAGCTTGGGAAAGATTCAAGAGCTATATCTCTCAATGCCCTCATCATGCATTCAGCAATGAATCACTACTCAGCACTCTTTACAGATGAGTACTCCCCAAGATTCTAATGTTGCTTGACACAGCAAGCAATGGGAACTTCCTCAACAAGGACGTGGATGAGGGATGGGAGTTGGTGGAGGATCTTGCTCAATCAGATGGCAACTACAATGAGGAGTATGACAGACATGTCAGGGGTAATGCTGAACGGGAAGAACGTCATAAAAGGGAGCTCAAAGCCCTTAATGACAAGCTTGACAAGCTTTTTCAAGCTCAACAGAAGCATGTCCACTTCGCCGAGGAGGAGAAGCACAATCAGGTCCAGGAGGGGGAGAACGATTAGATGGAGGAGATGAACTACGGTCAGAACCAGGGGGTTACAACAACGGGTTTTTCAACAAAAAGAACAACACGAACTTGTCATACAGGAGCAACAACGTGGCCAACCCCCAAGATCAGATCTATCCACCACAGGAACAAAACGTCCAGCCCAGGCCGTTCGTTCCATACAATCAAAATAGGGGATTCGCTCCAAAACCACAGTTCCAAGGAGGTTATCAGCAGCAGATGGGAGGACCACCAGGGTATCAACAACAAAAGGCACAAGTCTCACACTCCGCAGAGCCAGACGTGAAGAACATGCTTCAACAACTGATCCAAGGTCAAGCAAGTGGCGCAATGGAGTTATCAAAGAAACTTGCTGAGATGACTCACAAGATAGACAACACCTACAATTATCTATCTGCAAAAATTGAGGGTTTAAATTCGAGAATCCAATTCGTTGAAAATCAAGGAGCCTCAACATCTACAGCAAAACAAACAAGACAACTACCAGGAAAGGCTGTCCAAAACCCACGAGAGTATGCCCACGCGATCACACTAAGAAGTGAAAGAGAACTACCAAGTAGTTCTACTAACCGTTTAGTCACTGAGGACAGTGAAGCTCAGGAGGGGGAGGACGTGATTTTAGATGGAGACCAAGCCAAAAAATGCGCACCAGGAGGTGAGCGTGACCACCAGACTCGAGGAACTGATCGAGTCAAGGAACCAGCGGGTGAAAAATCTGTCCTTAAGAAGACGGAGCCGAAATCCTTTGTTCCTCCACCATATAAACCACCACTTCCATTCCCAGGAAGGTTCAAAAAGGATTTAGTGAAGAAGTATCAAGCATTATTTGACAAGCAAATGAAGGAATTCGAAGTCAAGATGCCTCTGATAGACGCTTTTGATGTTGATACCCCCGTATCAGAAGTTCCTGAAAGATGCAGTGGTGGAGAGGATAAGAGAGGTGCAAGAAATGGTTGTCCTAAGCCATGAGTGTAGCGCCATCATTCAGTAGAAGACCGTTCCTAAGAAGCTAGGTGATCCAGGTTCCTTCACTCTACCATGTTCCCTTGGTCCATTAGCTTTCTGCAGTTGCCTTTGTGATCTTGGAGCATCCTCGAGCCTTATGCCGCTTTATGTAGCTAAGAGGCTTGGTTTCAACAAGTATAAGCCTATGAAGATCTCATTGGTCTTAATTGATAGGTCAATATGACTTCCTCACTGTCTATTGGAAGATTTACCTCTGAGGATTGGCCATGTAGAAGTACCACAGACTTTGTGGTACTGGAGATGGATGAGGAGCCTACAGACAATTTGATCCTAGGAAGACCCTTCTTGGCTACAGATTGAGCAGTGATTGATGTGAGGAATGGGAAGATAGACCTCAACATGGGAAAAAGCCTCAAGATGGAGTTTGATATCAAGGATTCCATAAAAAAGCCAACGATTGGAGGACAGATTTTCTGGATAGAGGAAATGGATCAGCTAGCTGATTCGTTGCTTGAAGAGTTGGCTGTAGAAGACCACCTTCAGACCGCCTTGACTAAGAGTGGCAAAGCTGGGCACCTCCATGATGACACCTTGGGGTATGAAAAGCTGTTGGATTCATATAAATCAGTAGAGGGCCATAGAATTTGACCATATCAGAGAAGGAAATTCTGTTGGCAGAGCATACTAGACCTCTTGACTCGACCACCAAGTCGAGTCAAGCCTCTCCTCACGCGAGCTCGATGTCTAATCTGGAGGAGCACGCCGAGCCAAGCACGAATGCATCTGATGACTGGTCAGAACTCAAAGCGCCCAAATTAGACCTCAAGCCATTGCCAGCAGGACTAAGGTACGCTTTTCTTGGACCCAATTCCACCTATCCTCTCATAGTGAATGATGGTCTAAGTTCTGATGAATTAAATTTGCTATTGACCGAGTTGAAAAAGTTTAGGAGAGCCATATGGTATTCACTACATGACCTAAAGGGGATTTCACCCAGCTTGTGCATTCATAGAATTCATCTAGAAACCGAATCATTCTCTAGCATTGAACCTCAGAGGAGATTGAATCCTAACTTCAAATAAGTAGTCAAAAAGAAAGTGGTTCAGTTGTTAGATGCTGGTGAGATCTACCCTATCTCTGATAGTACTTGGGTGTCTCCTGTGCATTGTGTTCCTAAAAAGGGTGGTATAATTGTGGTGAAAAACGATAGGGATGAGCTGATTCCAACAAGGACGATAACTGGTCATAGAATGTGCATAAATTATAGGAAGTTAAATGCTGCATCTTGAAAAGATAATTTTTCATTGCCATTCATTGACCAAATGTTAGAAAGGCTAGCAAATCATCCTTATTATTGTTTTCTCGATAGGTATAGTGGGTTCTTTCAGATCCCTTTACACCCAAATGACCAAGAAAAACCCACATTCACATACCCTTATGGGACATTTGCATACAAGAGGATGCCTTTTGGTCTTTGTAATGCACCTGCTACTTTTCAGAGGTGTATGGTCTCTATCTTTTCGAATTTAATAGAGGAGACGGTTGAGGTATTCCTTGGGCATGCTGGTTTTTACAGGAGGTTCATCAAAGCTTTCTCCAAGATAGCTAGACCTCTCACAAGGCTGCATTGCAAGGAGACAGAGTTCATCTTTGACTCTGAATGTCTAGACGCCTTCAAGCTTATCAAGGAGGCTCTGATTTCAGCTCATATTGTCCAAGCTCCCAACTGGAACTACCCCTTTGAGATCATGTGCGATGATTCAGACTATGCTGTAGGAGCTGTGCTAGGACAAAGGATAGACAAGAAGCTTCATGTGATCTACTATGCTAGCAGAACGCTAGATGATGCTCAAGGGAGATATGCAACCACGGAGAAGGAGCTTTTGGCAGTGGTGAAAGGAGGTGTTTCCAATAGACGACTCAATGCCTTAAGAGCAGCTCATGATGGCTCAAATACAAGAAGAGAAGCTGCCTTGGTATGCCGACTTGGTGAATTACCAAGTGTGTGGAGAGTTTCCCAAGAGTCTAGATGCTTACCAGAGGAAGAAGTTCTTTATGGACTTGAATCATTACTACTGGGATGAACTATACTTGTATAAAAAGGGTTCAGATGGCCTTTTTAGAAGATGTATAGCTGATGAAGAAGTGAGAGGACTGCTTGAGCATTGCCATGGCTCTGCTTATGGAAGTCATTTTGCAACATTCAAGACGGTCCAAAAGGTGCTTAAAGATGGATTGTGGTGGCCGACTATGTTTAGAGATGCACAAGCCTTCATCTCCAGATGTGACTCGTGTCAAAGGGCAGGGAACATAAGCAGAAGAAACGAGATGCCTCAGAATCCTATCTTAGAGGTGGAAGTGTTTGACGTGTGGGGGATAGAGTTCATGGGACCTTTCAATCCACCATCTTATGAAACAGCTACATTCTGGTTGCTGTTGATTATGAATCAAAGTGGGTTGAAGCGATTCCTAGTCCTACCAATGATGCACGAGTTGTCTTGTAGATGTTCAAGAGCATCATATTCCCTCGATTTGGTGCGCCAAGGCTGGTAATAAGCGATGGTGGTTCTCATTTCATCGACAAAGTGTTTGAGAACCTTCTGAAGAAGCATGGAGTGAAGCACAAGGTGGCAACACCATATCATCCTCAGACCAGTGGCCAAGTGGAGATTTCCAACAAGCAGATCAAAGCCATCCTTGCAAGAGTAGTAGGGGTTTCCACGAGAGATTGGTCAGTCAAGCTGGACGACACCCTTCGGGCTTACATGACAGCATTCAAAACCCCATAGGAAGGACTCCTTTTCAGCTACTCTATGGGAAATCGTGTCATCTGCCAGTGGAGATCGATTACAAGGCTATTTGGACGACCAAGCTCCTGAACTTAGACATCAAGACAGCCCAGAAAAGAGGTCGAGAATAAAAGGAGGTCGGGTCTAGGGGAAACGAAATAAGAGAGATTTGTGTTTTTGGTTTTCTTTGTGTTTTTGTTTTTCCTTTTTGTGTTAATCAGGTCAGAATAAAAGGAGGTCAAGTCTAGGGGAATCGAAATAAGAGAGATTTGATCCGGGAAACCCTGGCTCGACGCTCAGGTTCGAAGCACTTGTCGAGCCCCAAAAAAGAAAAAAAGAGAGAGAGAGAGCTTGACGCGACCGGGTCAACTCGAGCACGCCCTCGAGTCAACCAGGTAAGTCCCCAAAACGCTGAGTTTCAACTTAAAACCTAAGAATTAGGTTATAAATAGGGGTAAGCTTCACTTCACTTCTCTTACACTCGTTTGCGCGGTCGAGCTCGACCCCCTCTTCTCTCAACTCTCTCTTAAATCTCTTCCAGTATTCTTGAAGTTCCTAGTTCGATCTCGCCAAACTTTTTATCGAAAATGATTAGTAGAATCAGAAACATGGCGACGCCCATGCATGTTCTTAAAACTCAAAGCTTGATTCTCGACTTCATGTTTTCTGGGATTTAGTTTGAGTGTTCTTGAATGCTCATGAGCTGTCTTTTAGCTAGGTTTTGAACTTCAGGGGAGATTTTTTGAGCTTCTGTAAAAGATTTGTTGGTGCTAACTGCGGGATTTGTTAGACTTAATGATGTTTTCAAATTGATATAGATTATGAAGTTGGTGCATCTGTCAGTAAAACGGTTTTTGTGGTCTTGAAACTCTGTTCTTGAGTGTTGTATAATTTTGTCCATCTTAATCCTCATAGAACATGGAGTTGTACTCCATCTTAACTTGTTTTAGTCATGATGTGTGTTCGATTTTAGGTCATCGTAAATCCTAGTCGGTTCACAAAAAGTTTTACATTGACTCGGTGTTTGAGCTCGAGCTCGTGGTCGAGTTTGTCCTCTAGCGAAAAATTTTCAAACAGCTAGATCACTTCCTCGAGTCAAGCTATCGAGTCAGAGGACAGGACTAACAAATTCAACTTCTTTTGGTCTTATTTTGCAGACTTTCACCACCACCACGCACGCCAGCCACGGAGATAGCAAGACAAATCTCCAGGATGAGAAGGTCTGGACCTCACGTCACATCCCCAATGGAGTTAGACTGACAAGAAACCCCTAGGCAGAGTTCCAAGATAGAAACCGGGAGATTCAAGGGAAAGAAGCCTAAGAACGTTGAAGACATCGCTAGGGAGTTTTCAAATGACAGAGCTGACATCTCCAGGGGAAAGGAACCAGTTCCCAAACTTATTGATGAGGATATGAGCGATGAGGAGGAAGAGGTTGTGACAAGAACCGTGAAATGGCAGCCACCGAAAGTGAAAGACGTGCTATTTGAGGAAAATCTCCTTGCAATCTTCCTCAGCCTTCGCTTCAAGGGAACAAGATACCCACACCGTGAGACCTTGAGAGCTCTAGGATTGGACAAAGACGTGGAGTACTTCCTAGAGATGTGCAACCTCTACAGCCTGGTAAACATGCGGATGGAGGCATACGAGCTAGAGACTTGCCAATTTCTAGCCTATCTTCAAGTGCACTTCCATGAAGACGAAAAATATGCTGAATCAGACAGTGGAATGGGGGTACATCATGTTCACGGTCAGAGGAGACAGCCATGCACTCTCATTCCAGCATCTCGACAATCTCTTTGGTTTCAAGAGTGGGACAGGAGTGAGCCAAGACTTTGACAAGGCTGAGCTGGTAGCTGTGTGGAGAACGATTGGAAGCAGAGATGGGTATCAATCCTTAAGATCTAAAAGCGCCCAAATCAGAAGCCCGGTTCTCAGATATGCTCATAAGGCCATTGCAAATACACTTTTCGCAAGGACAACCACTGGCAATGTGAATGAGGAAGAGCTCCAGCAGATTGATCCGGCGCTTAAAGGGATCATGGAGTTCACAAGTGATGGGAGAGCCTTACAAGATCAGTTCGTATCATACAAGGAGTGGGCAACCAGAGTACACAAGAAGAAACATGCGAAAGTAGAGCTCTGCTTAGGTGGGATTGTTACCCCAATTTTGGTAGCTTGTGGAATTGATCTGGACAGGTCGCAACCTACTGAGCCAAGATGGATTAACATCGACTATCTCATCAAGACTGGATTTCTGGACAAAAAGAAAGAAAACGAGATGTATCTTTACAAGTTCCCACATTTAGAGGCTAGAGAAGCAAAGCTGGCGCTGCCTAGCGTGGAACTCACACAGATCATACAAGGCAACAACATTGACTTCAAGCCACCAATCCATCTCCTCTTCAACGCAGCACATCAAGCACCATTTCACGCCCCAGAAGTTCATGAAGAGTCTGAAGATGACACAGAGCTTGGTCCAGAGCAATACACTTTGAGAACTTCACAACAAGCCAGAATCAGAGCCCCGCTCTAAAGGCAGCTCACAAGCACATCGGGTTGCTTCAAAGGTGGTGTAAATGGCAAGATAAGGCCATGAAGTCGTTGAGGGGTACAGTCCAGGAGATGAAAGGCCATATAAGGGAGCTGCAAGGAAAGGTAGGCAGCTCAAGCTCCCAGCGTGCAAGGCAAGAGTCGAACCCAGGGGTTTTGAAGAGGAGCTGGTTTGTTATCATGGAACCAAGGCGAAACATAAACCCTGACCCAGCTACACCATCATCATACAATCCACGAGACAAGAAGAGGCGAGCTATGAGACACTGCGATTATGACGCTTCTGGCTCGACCTCTAGACTCGACCAGGACCTCGAGTCAGAGTCCACCGCCGCTTAAAACGCTCCCACCAATCCAGGCTACATAAGGGAGAGCATGGAGGCTGCCATAAACGCCTCTTTCTCCCAATCTTAAGGTAACATCTCCAACCTTACATTGTATATACCATTTGCATTATTTTTGTTGTTTCTTGAATCCTCTCACAAATTGTTTCTGACAAAAGGGACTGTGTCATTTAAGTTTGAAGGAGGGTTGAAGATGTGTCTAATCATGTTTTCTGTGAGTCTTATTTTTCAAAAAAACAAAAACAAAAACAGAGTTTCATGTAGTTAGTGAAGACCTCTCCTAAGAATAAAACCGAAAGCAGGAAAGAAGGGTAGAATTAGGATCATCTCTTGGCGTTTAGGAAAGATGAAGTCGCCACTATTTCTTTGGGGTAGATGAGATTTTATCCTTGTATGCATATGTTGGTTTTTACCCTAGGTGTTCTTCTAAAGCTCATTCCTTTCTTGATAGATCCATGTTATGAATGCAATAGACCTATTGAGAAGAGACCAACTTTGTCTCTTTATCTGACCCGTAGCCAAGTGAGTTCATTGAATATGCATAGTTTGATTCACGGTTTCTGCTTAAAGAATGTTAAAGGGATTGGTAGATTAAAACATATGTATAGGTTTAGATCAAAGTTAAGTTGTGTTGTGAAAAGTATGGCTAAAATCTTGAAGTAGAACTCACTCACCTTGCATTTTAGAACTGTTAACTTGGACATTGATTTTATCTTTTCTGCTAGCATGTTTTGGTTCTGAGTCCCCACCTTCAAACCTCTTATCCATCTCGGTCTTGTTCATTTTCCTGAGGGCAAGCAAAGACTAATTTTGGGGGAGTTGATATGTCTATAAATTACATGATTTAGCATTGATTTATCACGATTTTAGCATTGTTTCATCCATTGTCCATACCAATTTTAGTCATTTTCATCCATTTATATACTTAGCGTAGTTTTCATCAAGCATTGCATACATCATTGCATTTGGAGACGTTACTAGGTATTTCTCGGACAATTTGGGAATTACTCAAGACAAGGACTCGATCATGGAAGCTAGACGAAGAGGAGATTCAAGAAGAGAAAGAAGAAGGAAGATTTTATCTGATGCGATCGCCTGATTCGACCGCCACCTCGAGCCGGAACCGAAGAAGCCGCCGTGAAGCTAGCTCGACCATGCCCAGCTCGACCACCATCCGGAGTCAAGCCTCAAGCCCACCTCGACCACATTGCTCGAATTAAGACATCGAGCCCAATGGGCCTGTTTTTGATTTCTTTCTTATCTCTTTATTTTAGGGTTTTCTATATATTCCTATAAGTACTCTCCTTAGGTTTTATCCTAGGAGAGTCGTTTTTTTTTACTTAGGGATTTCGTGTTTTACAAACCTTTGCTTGCAACTTTGTAATTCTCTTTTAGTTCTATCGATTTTAAGATTGTTTTCTTACTTATGTTTTATTCGTTAATCCTTGTGTTTATGATGATGAAGAGTGAGTAATCACTAGTGTTCTTGAGGATGGGATAAATTAGTGAGGAAACTAAATCTCCCTGAGTGTTGAAGTATAGATCTTTATAAATCCTTTCTTGATTAAGTGTTTTTAATGCTTGTTTCTTTCTGACTACCCCATCCTTAGGAGCCTTCTTTCTCATTACTTGTTTCACACGTTGCTTGCTTGGTTCACTCTTGCGTTTTCTTATCTTACTGTTTTAGATTCATACTGCTTTCACACTTATCACTTAGGATCCTAGATTCTACCACCAAAACTATATTGCTTGACTTAATCTGTTATGATCATATCTTGATTGCTAGTACAACTCCCATTTGGATTGATAACCTATTGTACTACAATGACTATGATAGTGCATAGGGAAATTAATTGTTAGATCACGATAAAAACCTAATATCATTTAACAAAACTCAATCAGGGCTAATCCCTAGACAATAGACATCAAAACTAGACAAATCTACTTTCGTGACATACGCCCTCAAGTCAAGCTACTTCCAGACCTAATAATCATTAGCGAAATATAACAGAGCAGACACTAAGATTCAGTCTATTAAAGTCAATAAACACTATAGACATCTAATCCCTTAGGCTAGAAATGCAAATTTCTTGAATTAGTTGGTTCAAACATTTCATCAAACACCTTATGGGTGTGGAAATGCCTATGCTCAAGCTTCAATTGATCAAAGAGAAACATGCATTAAAAACACTAATCAAGAAGGGATCTACAACAATCTAAGCTTAAACACCTAAGGAGATTAAGTTTCCTAACTAATATATCCCATCCTCAAAAACTCTAAAGACTACTCAGTAATCATCATGATGAACACAAACCCAGAAATCAATAAACACAGCATAAACAGATAGATGGAGATGAGAATAACAGATGTGACCCAGAAATCAAATGCAAAAACTCAATAAATCAAGAGAAAAACTACAAAGTTATTTCTTAAAATGTTTCAAACTATGATAAACCCTAGAAAATTCGACAGCCCCTTGGGTAATGACCAAAAGTGAGTATTTATAGGTTGGTTTAAAACCATAAAAAAATAAAAAGATAAAATTGCAAAATGGTCCGTCTAGCTAGAGGTGGTGAACAAGCCGGATGGTCGAGCTGGTGCAAAAGTGGCTCATTTAGTTCAAACTCGAGGTGAAGGTCGAACTGCTTGGTCGAGCTGGGTTCAAGACTGCTCCTTTGACTCCAGCTCTAGGTGATGGTCGAGCCAAGTGGTCTCGTCAGGTATAACTTCCTCTCCTTCTCTTCTTGACTCCCCGTTATGTCTGGTTCTAGCAATTGTGTCCTTGTCCAATATAGTTCCCAAAATGTCCAAGAAACACCTAATAAAATCTCCAAATGCAAAGATGTATGCAATGCTAATGCAAAATGGATGAAAAGAACTAAAACGAACTAAAAATGGTATGAACAAGGGATGAAACAATGTTGAAATTGTGACAAATGAATGCTTAAATCATGCAAATTATAGAGATATCACAAACTCGATTTGAAGAAGAAGAACATAGAGAAAAATTGTTTCATACAAGGTGTCACGTTCAAGGCAAGGTTTGCAGCCTCATCACTGATGGAGGTATTTGCACCAATGTGACGAGTGATACAATGGTTAAGAAACTTGGTTTGAAGGAAAAGAAAGATCTCAAGCCATATAAGATTCAATGGCTTAATGGCGTTGGGGCAATAAAAATGGAAAGCCAAGTGAATGTGCCTTTAAGCCTTCAACCATTAGTGGGAAGTATGAGACGAGATCTTATGTGATGTGTTGCAAATGGAAGCTGGACATATTTTTCGTGGGAAGCAGTGGCAATCAGACCGTAGAGTGATCCATGATGGGTTCAAAGGCAGAAACACAACTCTATATTCATATGACGCCTCAAGAAGTCTATAAAGATCAAATCCATCTCAACTACAAAGAAGAAAGATTAATCAAACAACCCAACTTCCTCATCAAAGCTGGAGATATCAAGAGATCTATGTATTCAAAACAACCTATGATCTTATTTGTGCTTAAAGAAACTCTAGTGAGTATAACTAATCTTGCACCGGAGCTCCCAAGTGAGCTGAAGTCTCTTTTGCAGGAATATGACGATGTGTTTCCAGAGGATACCCCCATTGGTTTATCTCCCATTTGAGGCACTGAACACCAAATAGACTTTAAGCTGGGGTCATCATTGCCGAACTGTCCTGCTTATGGAACCACTCCCGTAGAGACAAAAGAGGTGCAAAGACAAGTGGACGAGTAATGACATATTAGAGAGACTATGAGCCTTTGCCTCGTTCTTGTCTTGCTTGTGCCCAAGAAAGATTGCACTAGGCACATGTGTGTTGATTGTAGAGAAATCAAAAACATCCGGTGAAGTATCAACACCCTATTCCTGGATTGGATGATAGGTTTGATGAATTGCATGGTTCTAGCATATTCTCTAAAATTGATCTTAAAAGTGGTTATCACCAAATTAGGATGAAGGACGGTGATGAATGGAATATTGAATTTAAACCTAAACATGGTTTATATGAGTGGTTAGTCGTGCCATTTAGATTAACAAATTCACCTAGTACATTCATGAGGTTAATGAATCATGTTCTAAGAATATTTGTTGTAGTATAATTTGATGATATCCTAGTCTACAGCAAAAGCTTAGCCGATTATGTTGTGCATTTAGACTATGTGTTATGTGTTCTTAGGAAAGAAAATATTTAGGGCAACCAGAAGAAACACACATTTTCCACAGATAACCTTGTGTTTTTAGGATTTTCTTTTAATGCAGATAAAGTTACGGTTGATAAGGAGAAGGTTAAAGCTCTTAAAGATTGGCCAAGTCCAAAGACTGCAGGCGAAGTGAGAAGATTCCATGGCCATGTCGGGCTCTATATGCAATATTTTAAGGACCTCGGTACCAGTGCTACACCACTCACACAGGTTATCAAGAAGTATATGGGGTTCAAATAAGAACAGGCACAAGAGGATGTTTTCCAGTCTCTTAAAGAGAAACTCACCACCGCAACTGTTTTGATATTACCTGACTTTCTTAACATATTTGAGATTGAGTGTGATGCCTCATGTATATGTATTGGAGATGTGCTAATGCAAGATCAAAAGACCATAGCCTTTTTCGTGGCAAAATTGGGGGAGCTACATTGAATTATGCAACCTCTGATAACGAGCTGAACGCCTTGGTTCGAGCTCTCCAAACGTAGCAACACTACTTATGCCCTAAGGAATTCGTCATCCATACTGACCATAAGTCACTTAAACACTTGAAGGGCCAACAAAAGATATGCGAGGTGAGTTGAGTTAAAATAGTTATGTATGTTATCAAGTACAAAAAGGTAAGGATAATATAGTTGCCGATGCATTATCCCAAAGGTACACTCTTCTCTCTATTCTTGATGCTAAGCTTCTGGGATTTGAACGATTAAAAAAATTTATGCAATTGATCTCTATTTTCAAGAAGTTTAAAATCCCAAGAAGTTTGCTTCAGGACACTACTATAGGCAAAACGGATTTCTCTTTTATAAGAACCGTTTGTCTGTTCCTAACTGATCCTTTCGAAATTTATTTGTCAGGAAAGCTCATGGTGGCAGGTTAATGGGACATTTCGGCATTGCTAAAACAATGGAGATCACTTTTATTGGCCACATATGCGACGTGATGTTGAGAGAATTTTTGGTAGATGTACTACTTGTAAGCAAGCAAAATCTAAAGGTCAATCCAACGGTTTGTACACTCCTTTACCTATTCTTACTCATCCCTGTAATAATATTTCAATGGATTTTGTGATGGGGTTTCTTAAGAGTAGAACTGGATATGATTTAATCTTGGTTGTGGTTAACAAAAATGGCTCATTTCATTGAATATCATAAGAGTGATGATGCATCACATGTAGCCAATGTGTTCTTTATAGATATAGTTCGTTTGCATGGGATGCCTAAGTCCATAGTTTCTGAGACACCAAGTTCCTTAGTTAGTTTTGGCAAACATTGTGGTCTAAATTAGGGACTAAGCTCTTATTTTTTAATACTTTTCAAACTGAAGTGGTTATTCGGATTCTAGATGCTCTCTTGCGTGCATTAATTAAAAAGAAACTGAGAACTTGGGAAGAATGTTTATCACATATTAAATTTTCATATAATCATGTCGTGCATTATACTTCCAAGTATTCACCTTTTCAAATTGTTTATGGGTTCAATCTCATTTCACATTTGGATCTAATCCCTTTGCTTGTGAGTGAAAGACTTAGTCTTTATGGGAAAAAGAAGGCCAAGCTAGTAAAACATATCCATGAGAATGCTAGAAGAAACATAGAGGAGAAAACCAAACTCTAAGCTAAGCAAGCAAACAGAGGCCAACATGAGTTGATTTTCGGAGTGGGAGATATAGCTTGGGTTCATTTGAGAAAAGAACGGTTCTCCAATGAAAGGAAATCCAAACTCATGCGAAGAATATATGGTCCATTCAACATAACTAAATGGATCAGTAACAATGCCTACCAACTCGACTCGCAAGGTAAGGATAGTGTGAGTTTAATATTTTTTATTTAGAGCTTTTTATTGCAGATGAAACACATTTGAGGTCAAATCCTTTTCAAGAGGAAATGGATGATATGATCCTAGACAGCACCAAGGACTTGGAGTTTGAACCGGAGCTTGATGCTGAGGAGGAACATGTTGCAGAGGATGCTTTGTTCCAATGACTCGTTCCAAAATTAAGCTATTCAACCAATCCATTGGAGGGATGCTTAACCACATTTGGGGCCGACCAAATGACTTGAGCTAAGTCCAAAATTCTCTGGTTCCAAGATTTAACTCATGAGTTAGTCTTTGAAGTTTTTTCCAAGATTTAACTCATGAGTCTCTTCCTCTTCTTCCCTTTCCTTTTATACTCTCTTGTATCCTAAACTCGAAATCATATTTCTTTTTATCAAAATCCATTTCTAAGAAGATCATCTTGTTGGTGTGTATATCCAGCAAAACCCCTTATCTTTGGTGCGTATATCCAAAGGTAATAAGCTTTGATATCGTGAAGCTCTTTCACAAGCTTATGTGCTATCATTCAATCATTCAAACATATGCATCATCACGGCTTCACAGCCAAATATATCCTTACTCAACCTAAGATTTCCGAGTCTTTGGGAGGATATCATTAGGTTGTCCTCAAACATAACATAAATGCATACCACATTAAACAAAAATAAGTGTCAAATCTTGCTCACTTTTTTCCTGCAGTCTCTCATCCTTGGTTCTGTCATATGGAGTCCAACGCTAAACAAACTCTCCAATCAAATTAATTAACTCTCTACATTCATTTATGGTTTCAATAATTTCTCATTAAAAATATCATCTCGGGTAGAGGTTTCTATATATTATAGGGCTATCTTAGTGGGACGGCTAAAAGTGTAATGGTTACCAAAATCTCCAAGAGGTGGAAGATATTATGCCAAATTGCAAGAGCGATATGACCTATTCTTGTACACTATTCACCAGCCACTTCTTCTCATACCTAACTCCCCATTCTTTGACCTTTCTCTGGGTATTCCTCTGAAATAATTTTCATCTCTCGTTAAGACTTTTTGGAAATTAGTTTGGCCTTGTGCAAAATCATAAGAAATGAACGAAAATTGCATTAGTAAATTATAAAACTCCCACTTGCTCATTTTGAACTATCTCAGTTCAAAAGTAATATAAAATAAGAATGAAAAAGATCGAAATAATAGAAAAATAAATGAAGGAAATTTTTTTGATGAAAATCTCTTGAGCAGAACTTAACATACATTGAGAAATTTGCATCCTCAAATTTGCTATCATCTATGTGTCTAATGAAAATCCTGCCATCTTCGCTGTTTGGTCGTCAACTGAGATAGTATGTCGAGGCTATTGGTGAAGCTTGCTGGTCACGTCATCATGTTGGGTTTATGTGTCCTCGTCATTAAACCCAAAGACAGTGAAAGGCTGCCAAAATCGTGATATTAGGAAGGTATACTTGTTGAAGACCTCTTGAAGAGCTTTGGTACGATCTTCTTCACCACCTTGGCTAGGTTGGAAATAACCTTGCTTTGCATGTATACCTTCACTTGGATTTATAATCTCGGAGTTGATGATTTTATGCAAACATTTCAGGGTGGGATGAAGGGAGGATAAGAATTTGATGGACCCTGATATAGAATGTTGTCTAGTGGTGTCTCCTTGACGCGATCCAAGTCTACTAGACCAAGATCTTTCCAATATCTTCACTCCAAGGTGGTATGTTAATAATCCTTAGAAAAAGATTGGACTGTGCAGAACCAATATTAAAAGCGGAACCCAACACCTGATCTATCTTTGGCGAATGTTCCAAACTTGTAAGGAGGTGGAAACTCCGATTGAACAAGCAGGCAGCACCAAAATAGGTTTGATCCTATGGCATGAACTGTCTTACACTGCTTAACCAATCCTAACTTCCCAAAATGAAAAACAAAATATTTGAACAAGTCGCAAAAAGAGAGAAAACGAAAGGTCCAACGTTACTAAATTTAAATGCAGAATTAAAGTGAGTTTATGGTCGATCAAATGTGGGACTTTCAAGAATGCAGAATTAAAGTGACTTGTCGGTTTCTTGACTCCTTAATGCGGAATGGGCCTTGAAATATTGCTACCTTGCGTTTGGGTCGTGCACTTCGAAAAGGACTTTGACATTCTTGCTTTCTTCTTCATCTCGTTTCAAATGGTAAGTCTCGGACCAAACTTGTGGAAACATCAAGGCCAACATTTCTTTGATCTTCTTTGCCCTTGAACATGTCACTGGACCAACTTGGTCATCTAGAATCTTCTCTGGTCCAAGGTTGGTCGGGTTCGACCATATGGGTCCGGTTTGGCTGATAAGTGGGATTTCTCGACCATCTTCCAAATAGGTCCATTCCAAATGAGTTCCACGTTAATCTCCATTTGTGACTCAAATCCTCCTCATCTGCATCATAGAGAATTCAGTCAGAAACGTTGAAACTTGAGCTAACATTGTACTTACTTGGTAATTCGATTTTGTAGGCATTGTTCTCGATCCTTTGAAGGACTTTGAATGGACCATCAGCTCTTGCAGTAGGTTGGACTTTCTCTCATTTGGAACCTCTCCTTTCTCAAGTGTGTCCAAACTTCTCATTTCGCCCTTTGTTGGCTTGTTTTTGGTATTATACTGTCTTTAACTCCACGTTCTTTCTTGCCTTCTCATGCAGTTCCTTGACTAGTTCAGCTTTATTCTTGCCGTCAAAATTACTCTTTTACTCAAAGGTAAATGCATTAAATCCAACAGAGTTAAAGGATTAAAACCATAAACCAACTCGAACGGTGAATAGTTTGTAGATGAGTGCATGGCATGGTTATAAGCGAATTCAACATGAGGCAAACAAATTTCCCGAATCCTAATATTTTTCTTGATTATAACATGCAAAAGTGTTGATAAGGACCTATTGACTACCTCTATTTGCCCATCAGTTTGTGGGTGACAAGTTGTTGAAAACAAAAGCTTAGTTCCTAAACTAGACCACAATGTTTTCCAAAAGTGACTCAAGAACTTGGTATCACGGTCAGAAACTATAGTCTTACGAATGCCAGTCAAGCAAACTACTTCCTTAAAGATCAAATCAGCTATAAAGGTTGCATCATCGGTGTTATGACATGGTATAAAATGTGTCATTTTAGAAACTCTATCTACCACGACAAAGATTGAATCCTTTCCTTTCTTAGTTCTAGGCTGTCCAAGAACAAAATCCATAGATATATGGGTCAATTGATCATTGGAATAGGAAGAGGAGTATACAAACATTAGCTTTGGATTTTGGATTTAGCTTGCTTACAAGTGGGGCATCGGTTGCAAAGCTTTTCCACGTTTTTCCTTAGGTGCGGCTAGTAGAAGTGTTATTGCAAAATACTCAGGGTTTTGGCAACACTAAAATGCCCATTAAACAACCTCCATGAACTTCCCAAAGAAATAAATCTTGTTGAGAGCAATTAGGCACACACAAGCGGTTATCAAAGAACAAAAATCCGTACTGCTAAAATACTTTCCGACAGCAAATTTCGCACAAGATTTGGACACATCTTTGAAATCAAGATCGTTAGCATACATACCTTTTATGTGTTTAAAACCAAAAATCTTTGTGTCTAAGGTAGAGAGTAGAGTGTACCTTTGGGATCGTGCATCAGCAACTATATTCTCCTTACTTTGTTTGTACCGGTTGGCATACATACCTTTTATGTGTTCAATGAATTCAACCCATATAGCATGTCTTTTGTTAAGCTTATGTTGCCCTTTCAGGTGCTTTAGTCACTCGTGCTCCCTGTGAATCACAAATTCCTTGGACCACAAGTACTGCTGCCAAGTTTGAAGTACTCTCACCATCGCATACAACGGGTTGTCATACATGAGATAATTCAAGGTGCCTCCTCCAAGCTTCTTACTAAATTAAGCAATCGACCTCTTCTCCTGCATTAAGATAGCACCAATACAAACTGCTGAGGCATCACATTCAATTTCAAACAAACCACAACAAAGCTCCTGTGAAATGTCTAAGCACATGATTTCTTTTTTTTTTTTTGGCAACAAAATTGAAAACAAATAAAACTAGTCTGCTAGCCAGATGGGTAGAGTGCAGCCAAAAGACATAACAAGTCATTCATAAAAACCATGTTTTGTTTTAAATACGGTTTTCCATTCATCTCCTTCTTTCATGCGAATTTGATGGTACCCACTCTTAAGATCTATTTTAAAGAAAAATGCTAGAACCATGTAACTCATCAAGTATGTCATCTAAATGAGGTCTAGGATGGCAGTACTTAACTATTATGTTGTTGATTGCTCGACAGTCAAGACACATTCTTCAGCTGCCGTCCAACCGATCTTGAATGTCTCGGTTCAACCCACTTAGAAACCACGCCATTGCTGCTTCCGGACACTTTTCATCATCTGCCTTGATCATCAAGGTTTCCATTTCTTTGAAGCACTCCTCAACACTCTTAGTTCCTTGGAGCAACATGCTAAGCCTTTGGTGAAGTTTACGGTGTCAGTGGCTCGGAACAAAGCGTCTACGCATGAGTTCTTTCATCTCCTCACAACTGTTTCTCTCTCCTTTTGGTGAATCACTCAAGGCTTGCATTCATAAGCAAAACTCCTGAAGATGTTCCAATAAAACTTCAAACCCACGTGATGTGAATTCTCTTAGAACCAAAGGTTGATTAAGTGATAGAACAGATATAAAGATGCAAGATCTTTTCAGAAGTGCAATAACCTAAAACCCAATGATCCAATTTCCCGTAGACCCTTATAAGCTACTAGCTTGAAAACATATTTTTTATTTTCAATTTTGTGGAGTTGGATCAATGACCTAACTTGAAGATCGAAAGTAATAATTTATTTCTTTTGTATTTTTTTGTATTTTTTTTTGTGAATGAAAACTTATAGAAGGAGCAACTAGCATCCTTGAACCAAAAAAAAATTTATAAATTTTGAGGCTACTAGCACTCGAAATAGAAGATGGTAGAAATACCGAGCTTGAAATGGTGCTCTAATACCACTTGACGCGATCAAAATCCACTAGCCTGAGATCCATCCAAGATCTTAACTCCAAGGTGGTAAGTTGATAATCCTTAGACAAGGATTGGACAATGTCGAATTAATATTAGGAGCGGAACCAAACACCTGATCTATCTTTGGCGAACGTTTCAAATTTGTAAGGTTGTGGAACCTCCGGTCGAACAAGCAGGCAGCACCAATAATAGGCTTGATCCTATCGCATTAACTGTCTTACACCGCTTAACCAATCCTTTGGTCGGTAGAATGGCCACACAAGTGTGATGAAAAATACTTGATAAACCAATGATATTTTAGTGAACTCACACAAAAAATCAAAAGTTCCAAAAGAACAAAAGGGTTACTCTCAAAGAGCAAGAAAGAAACTTAATTAAAAAAAATTATTGTCTAACTTTTCAAAATGAGAAAAAAGGTATTTAAACAAATCGCAAAAGAGGTAAAACGAGAGCTCCAATGTTACTAATTTAAATGCGGAATTAATGTGAGTTTACGGTCGATAAAACGTGGGACTTTCGACCTCCTTCATCGGTTTTGTTGGCTCTTTACTGTGAAATGGGCTTTGAAATATTGCTAGCTTGCGTTTGGATCGAGCACTTCTAAAAGGACTTTGACATTCTTTCTTTCTTCTTCTTCTCGGCCTAAATGGTAAATCTCCAACCAAACTTGTGGAAACATCAAGGCCACAATTTCTTTGATCTTCTTTGCCCTTGAACGTGTCTTTGGACATCCTTGGTCGTGTGGAATCTTTTGTGGTTCGACCGAACGGGTCTGGTTTGGTCGATAAGTAGGATTTTTCGACCATCTTCCAAATCAGTCTGTCCCAAAAGTGTTTTGGCACGACCCATTTGTTCTCTATGGTCAAATTGTGGAGAGAAATGGCCTCCATTCATCATTTGGAAGTTAGGATTTTCTAGTTCTACGTTAAGCTCCATTTGTGACTCGTCCGGGTTGAGCGGGTTGCTCGGGTCGGTCATGCTAATATCACTCCTTCACTAGCTTAGCATGCCATTTATTGTTGTATCTTATAATATTTCCTAACTCATGGATCACCAGGATATATTTGAAAAAAATTATGTCTAGGACAGTAAAGAGGTCATGAGGATTAAACGATCGTTTCAACTTACCATGCTATGCTCGTTGCTGCTGAAAATCAGTTTAACAACGCTTGATGTATATACCTCACTGGTGGTTGTGTGATTTTGCTTGCCTTAGAATTTCCGAATCTAGTGGTCTGTGTGCAAACCAGTTACAAACTGCATAATTCTCATCACCTTGCGTAAAAGAAATCTCGATGTGGTATGTGAATCTATGTAACACACAATTTCTCAATCGTAATGGAGTAAGGGACATCCTTTACGGGGAAGAAAGGACTGCTTCCATTGCTTCTACGTTCTTGTTATTTTGGTAGGCAAGAGGAACAGTTCGGAAGAACTCTCTGGTCAGCTTCATATTGATGGAAAACAACATCTCAGTAAATTGCTAAAGCTCTAATCCTTTAACATACCATTCAACATCTCTTCTTAAGCCGAGGATATGAAGTGTGTCCTCATCAGTCTGAAGTGGGGTAGAGAGATTAAGATTCTGAAAAAATCTTTCATAATGGAAGTCGATTCCACACTCAATTGGGCCTTGATGGCTCCGATTTCGTCCTCACTAAACTCTTAGAAGTGTTGCTAGCTCTACTGCACTTAAGCCCATCTTTGATTGCTCTTTACTTCTCCTTAAGTGACAAACTTACTCTTGAAATTTCATGAACGCCATTTGTGTGGCTTGCTTGGAAGTGGCCAGCCTTGTGTTCTAGACTTTGGCCTTGGCTCTCCTTTTCTTCTTCTCCTCTAATGCTCCCCCTCAGGCTTGGGCGGAGGAACAGAAAAGGACCAAAGTCCAAGCTGGCAAACCGCAGATGACTCCCTCAACAAAAACCTAACAATGAAAAACATTGTGAGATAAAACCATGATGAGGACAAAATAGTATAGCCTTCATGGTTGCTTAATGTAACTTAGGCCTTGGTTTAATCATTTCTTGGCTTTGATCCATGAGAAGCCAAGCTTGCTACAAATACCTTCTTGGTCTATGGAAATAGACACCATTGCTTGACTGGAGTATCAGAGCTTCTTCTTTTGGTTATCACATCCTTGTTAGGCCGGCTTGTTCATTTGAATGGTAAGCCGTCTCGGAACAAGAGATGAACTAGCTCCCCTCACAGTCACGACTAAGGGCTAATCCTTCTTTGTTGAATCGAGTTTCATTCAACCAAACTTTCAACCAAACTTCTTTTCCCTTAAGCGACAAAGCTCTTTGGCTCCATTTCTCTTTATGAGCCTCCTCTTGTCATCGGATCCATGTTTAAGGCTCGGATGGTCTCCTTTACCCTTACACAAATGTTAAAGAAGAAGTTTTAAGTATATGGCATGAGGAATACCAAATGTTCATAATCTTCTATTGAGTATCTAAATCAAGAGAGACTAAGCATCTTAAGAAAGCAAAACGACTAGGAGTCATGCATAAGTACAAACAAGTTCTTCATAAATTATTCAGAATCAACATTTATGCTCATACTAGAAATCAATTATGCCGCTCATAATTATTAAAAGAATTATGTATAAATTTTAAATAAGTATTGTGTAAATTCCACAATGAAATCAGTTATGCATCAATACAAAATAATTCTAAATAAATTATGCATAAACTCAAAAAAAAAAAAGCATATTCAATTTATATTCTCATACTAAATTATGCATTGAAATCAAGTAATCCCAAGAATTATGCATAAATTTAATTAAGAGAATTTTGAATGCTAAATAAATGAAATACGCTTATTGAGAGAGTAAGAGTTTAGAGGTTAGCTTTTTTGTTGCTTTAATGTCATGTGTTGGAAAAGACTCTCCTTGCACCACCATTTGAGCTTTCTTTCTCCCACACGGTTTTTCTCTCCTTGATTGTTGTCTAGGTCACATTCCAACACTACACCTCAAGATTATATTGTATAAGAATGTGAAAGACAATCAATCCTAGAAAAACTGTTAATAGCCACGCTTTGCTAGATTTCATAGCCACAAATAGCATCAACAAGCAACAATTTTAAAAAACTCCAAAGCGTGACTATTACGTAGCTTTCTGTGGCTAAATAGCTACGATATAAATTTAATGGCTATTCGAAGCAACATAGCCACGTTTTGCAACACAAAAGTTGTGGAAATTTATATCCACTATTAGCCACACATTAAATCGTAGGAACCAGTATCCGCAAATTAGGCTGTTGCTATTCGCAGACATTAAAGCCATGCATTGTTACACCGTAATTGTGAAAATCAGTTTCCACCATTAGCCACAGTTATAGTCGTGTCTACAATAGCTACAAAATATTTTGTAGCTATGTGTAGAATTATCCACAACCATGCTTGTAACTATATGTATCCAAATTATATATCTCCTAATTCTATAGTTAGAAAAAAATATTTTCGTTGAAAAAAGTTGCTATACGAACAAAACCATGGCCGTTCGCAGCTATTAAAAACTATCACAGGTTTGTAAATTGTCCTGCGCAATGTCTTGTATAATCGGTCAGCTTTGTGGAAAATATATGCGTACTTCCAGGGCTTGAATTGTGGCTATCCGAAGCTAGATCAACTTTTGTTATGTCGGTCAAAGCTTCTTTCAATCACGTTAGTTTGCAGAGAATATATTCGGCATATCCACGGCTTGAATTGTGGCTATCCGCAGATATATAAAAATTTTGTCAGACATGCCTCCGTCTCGTCCAATCACCTGTGTGTTCAGAGAATATATTCGACTTAGTTACAACACATGCCATGGCTATCCGTAGCTATCTATCATATTTCACATCAAACAAGTCACGGATCTTGTTATCTGTTTTTAAAGAATATTCTCCGAAGATACGATAATAGTCGTGGTTATCCGTAGATTGATAAGTTTATAAAATTCAACTGAACGCAGCATTGTTCAAGTAGACAAATAAATCAAAGATAAAATGACTGACTTTTTCCAATCGAGATAATGGATGTATAAACGGTTAAAACGTTCTGATCATAGTGTGTGAGAAGTTTATTGAGGGATTAAACAATTTATTTCTTTTGCTTGTAATCAAGCTTCTTAATTAGAGCGCGGAATTTTTTTATATGTCCATGAAAGATATGCAAGAATCAGAAGCATTGTGATGTCGATACAGTGACGCACCACCTTATGTTGAAAGGGTTTACGGAAAATTATTATGTGTGGACGCATCACAGAGAAAATTGTCAATATGGCGGTGAAGCATCGACAAGTGATCACGTAGTGGGGTATCAAACAAAAAGTGATTATTCTAATATTTAAGTTCAAGACGATCAATCAAATGATCCCAATGAAGATTTCAACATGTTACCCGAACATGTCGGTTTTGCTGAGAATTTTCAAGAACCAATTTACGAGGAAAACCATGATACCATTTTCCAAGCATTATAAGATGCAAAAACAACCTCTATACGAAGGATGTGCTGAAGGTATTTCTCAATGGATCTTCCTTCGTTTTGCAGAAGAACTGATTTGGAGGTGATCTTAGATGGAAAAGTGCCTATTACAATTTTTAGATTGTTGAAGGTAGGCAAAGAAAAATTTCTAACGTGGTTGAAGATGGAGATAAAATTTCCAAATGGGTATGTTTCAAATTTTTCACATTGTGTTAACGTGAACAGTGAAAAAATAGCAGGTTTAAAAAGCCATGATTGTCATGTCATAATGCAACAACTTCTCCCAATTGCATTTACGGAACTTCTTCCAAAACCTGTCCATTCGGCAATTTCAGGTATCAAAAATTTATATTAATAATTTTACTTAATGTTACTAATTTTTTTAATAAAATATTTCTATAGATATTGCACTCTTTTTCGGAGATGTATCTACTAGAATTCTGAAAATCGAAGATGTTGCCATATTGAAAGAAGACATTGCCACGAGGCTTTGTAACCTTGAAAAAATATTTCCTCCGGCGTTCTTTTATGTGATGGAACATTTACCAGTGCATCTTCTAGATGAAGGTGCATTAGGTTGTCCAGTTCAATATAAGTGGATGTATCCGTTCGAGCGGTACATGTATCACCTGAAAAAGAAAGTTAAAAACAAAGCTCGAGTGGGAGGATCAATAGTTGTTCAATGTGTGAACGAAGAAATTTCATACGTGACAGCCAATTATATTGCACCGCCAAACGTTGAAGACCTGGCAGCAGATGTAAGCGAAATTCGATTCACCTTCAATTATTCGGATGTTCCGGTCATGTTCCAACCAGTAGGAAGAATCAGTGGCAAATCAGCAAGTTCATGGCTAAATGATGAGGATTATAATGTGCTTCAGATACTTTTGTTACTCAACTATGAAGAGTTTGAACCGTACGAGAGGTATGTTATGATAATAACTATTTATAATTTGTATATGTAGCTAAACATAACTTTTGTATGCATGATGTGTGAAGAATATATGACACTTAGTATCCCAAACGTAACACCATACGCAATGACAAGAGTGAAGGATGAACAATTTGCAATGTGGTGTAAAGATTACGTAAGTCCTTAATTTTAAATAAACATAGTGAATATATATATATTGTATAATTATCTCATATACTAAATAACATATATGTGCAGATAAATGATGCTAGCAGGTCATATGAGTTTCCATTGTGGATACTACAATTTGTACAAGGTCCAAAGCATCAATTTAAGTCATGACCTATGTACTATTCAAGGGGATACCATTACCATACTTAAAGCCATGGAGAAAATTAAAAGACGATGAACTATGGTGTTTGTGTTCGAGGATCTGCAGAGACTGAGTATTTTGGACTGACCGAAGAGATATTCATGATAGAGTATCACGGTGATATTTGTTTAAAAGCCATGATTTTAAATGCCAACGGTTCAACACCGTTCACGGAGTATGGAGACATCCATCTGGTATCATTGATGTTAATATGCAAATGCATTACGACAAGTATGATCCTTTTATATTCTCAGAGCAATGTAATCAAGTCTGTTATATCTCCTATCCGAGATTGCGACCGAGCAGAGAAGAGTGGTGGGCAACAACAAAGATTATGCCAAGACGATTTTGTGAAACTCATGAAGTTTTCGAACTTGCAATACAAAATGATATTGGAGACCATGTGATCCCAACTACTAATATTATGCGAGTTGAAGCACATGCAGTTCAAGATAGTTCAAAATATGATCCTATGCCGATGATCGATCCAGCTGATGAATATGTGTCTGAAGATAATTTAGATGATCAGTATAATGAATATTCAGATTCAGATTCATATTCAGATGATTGACAATATTGTCTGATATGCGATTTGTAATAAATTTTATTTTATATAATTTGAATATCTTTTCCACTTCTATATAATTCTATATTATAAATGTGAATCAGCTGAAAACTATAATTTTTATTCGAAATTAAGGTAATGTTTCTTCATACGATGATCGATGTAACCACGACTAGCGATGTATACACCCATGGCTATCTAAAAACTAAATTCAACCGCCAAATATTTCATACCTGGGTTATCAATTTCCAAAATTGAAACTTCACTATATCTAGCTAGCCACGACCAGCAACAGATTGGTCTGTGGCTTTTGAAAATTTTCAAGTAAACTGCTAAAATTTATTTCCTGGTTTTCGGTATTGCTAAATTTTCATTCCTGGGTTATCAATTTCCAAAATAAAAACTTCAATATATTTAGATAGCCAAATTTTCAAGTAAACCGCGAAAATTTCTTTCCTGGTTTTCGGTATTGCTAAAAAAAATTTCATTCCCAGGTTATCAATTTCCAAAATCGAAACTTCAATATATCTAGATAGCCACGACCAACAACATATTGGTCCGTGGCTTTTGAAAAATTTCAAGCAAACCACGAAAATATCTTTCCGGCTTATCAATTACTAAATTTTTATCCAAACAAATTTTGTGTTATAACCGGGAAATTTTCGTTTACCGGCTAAACCAAATCCGAAACCAGAACATTTCCTAAATACCCTAATCGAGAAGATTCTCGATTTCTTTTTCTCGTGCCTCCTCTCTTCATCTCTCTTCGACTCTTTGGTTTCTATCCTTCGATTGCATCTTCCTCTTCCATTTTCTCCTTCAAATCTCTGCATCTTCCTCTTCCATTTTCTCCTTCGAATCTCTGCATCTTCCTCTTCCATTCTCTCATTTGATTCTCCCATTTTCTCCTTCGGTTTTCTGCATCTTCCTCTTCCATTATCTCCTTCAATTCTCCCATTATCTCCTTCTAATCTCTGCATCTTCCTCTTCCTCTTCCTTTCTCTCTTCGATTCATTCTCTCCTTCAATTCTTCAATTCTCTCTTTCGACTCTCTGTACCTAAAGCCTTCGATTCTCTCTTTAGACTCTCTGTACATAAACCCTTCGATTCTGTCCTTCGAGTCTCCTGATCCACGGTTAGTTGGTCATCTGTTTCATTTTTGTTATTTTTTTTGTTTTCGTACTAACTCTCATCATTATTTGCAGATGAATCTTCTAGATGCTTCTTCGTCCGGGACACATACCAGAAGGCGTCAATCTCGTCAATCTCGTCCACCTCCTGGAGCAATGAGGGTAGCAACTTCCTCCGCTACTCGACATCCACTACCTAGCTTAGCGGAGGTGATGAGTGTACCGGATAGGAGTAACATGTCACTTCTCCATCCACAAAGACTTAATGGAGGTTTATGGTGAGTTCTTCATATTTTTCGCTTCCTTATATACATTTGCTTCACAATTTAATTGATGTTTTCTTTGACATAGCTTTGGCATAGATGATTGCATCCGGAAAGATATAGTTGCAGCATATCAATCCAACTTTTGGGGGCCATGGTGGAACTACAGGATGGTGCCGGAGGAGAAGAAAGACGCTTCCTGGGCTAGTTTCGTGGTAAGTTCACATGAATGTACGTCTTTGTTTATGGAGTTTAGGTCACTGTTTACGTCTCTGGTCTTTGTTTAGGTCTTTGTTTAGGGTTCCGTTAATGCAAAAACAAGAACTTAGGTGTCTGCTTAGGTTTAGGACTTTGTTGATAATAGATGTTTAGATTACTAAAGATGAATTTAGGTCTCTGTTTAGGTTTAGGACTTTGTTGGTAACAGATGTTTAGATAACTAAAGATGAATTTATGTCTCTGTTTAGGTTTAGGTCTTTGTTTAGGACTCATGTTATTGCCAATAATAGTCTGTCTCTCATTTTCCTTACTAAGCATTTTGCTGTTATATGTTTTTGTTATAGCAAAAATATTATTGGGATCCTCAGCATCATGGCCTGGTTTGGGTTTGTTGGGAAAACATTCTAAAAGGTTCAATCTGAGACATTGTAAGCAAAAGGAAGGTTGAGAATGCTTCCTCAAATCCAGATGGCTTAGGCTCTCACCGTCATACTTTAGGCGCAAAAAACCACAGCAGAGTAGCATATGAGATGGTAACTAATCTCTACACTGTCTAATATTCCTTTACTTATTGTTTAGTAACTAATATCTAACTAATATTCCACTTTCTTTTACTAGGCGATTGAGGCTGGAGGAATGGTACCACCAGCCACCGAGGTTGTGCGTAAAACCCACACCCGGAGAGATCACACTTGCATTGACAAACGAGCAGAGGTCTTTGTTAAGTCTGCTGAGGCTTTGGCCTTGGAGCGATCAGGAGGATCCAATGTGACTGACGAACCTGCCTTTGTCCGCTCTCGCTAGGAGCTCACAGCCGCTTATATTGAAGTAAATCTCCTATTCTAGTAGTTACTTCGTGAACAGATGGTTGTGTTAAGTATTGAAAATCGAATTGCATTCTGGAACTTAGTTGTTGAGCATAGGGGTAATGTTGAGCAGTGCTAGTTGTGATTTTCAATGGCTAATTGTGTTAGGTTGATGGCTAGTTGTGTTTTTAGTGGCTAGTTGTGTTGAGCAGTGGCTAGTTCTGTTGCAGATGGTAGTAGCTTCATATGTTTCATTGTCTGTTTTTTTTTTTTGCAGACTGCAAAAAACACCAAGGGTCGTGTATACGGTATTGGTTCGATCCAGTATTTCGATGCTGATCTGAATGAGTCTGCAGCTGCTGGACTACTTAGAAATGTCGAAGTTGATGTGAGAATGAACAAGATGGAGAATGACATAACTGCGATGAAACGGGCATGGAAATGCTGTTGCGGATGAATAGAATAGATCCGGTCACCTACGAACCTGTTCAGCGTGAGACTGCTGCATCCGCTCCAAGTCCGCATTCCGAGTCAAGCCAGCAACGTCCTGCCTAGAGATCGCCCACCAACCAGCGTAACACTTCTCCCATTAGTCTTCCTACCTTGCCTTAGTCGTAGGTTTAGTTGTAGATTTTGGTGTAAAAGCTTTAACATAATGGATATTTATGGGTTGTAACAACACTTATGTTCCTTTTGTGTATGAATCTTATATTCCTTTTTAATTTATAAATCTTATGTTCCTTTTGTGTATTAATTTGGTTGAGCATAGGTGTATTAATTTTGTTGAGCATAGGTGTATTAATTTATAAATTTTAACACCACAAACGCCTTTATAATGTTTTTACTATTTCTTCAGCAGCTTCTTTGAGACTTCTTTTCAGCACCAATGGTACTGACTTTATTTATGGCTCCTTCTTCTTGAAATTCAATGGAGAATGAGAGCAATAGAGCACCACATCAGCTCCTTGATAACACCAAAACTCAGCTGCCAGTTGTCTTCAAAGCCAATCTCCCTTCATCATCCCCTCCTGGAACAACTTCAAGACTGGTCTCCAAGACTGCATCCAGTTCATCCCTTGGCCACCAAAGACTGCTTCAAACCGCCATCTCCTATTGGGAGAGCTTAAAAAATGACCACAACCATCCAATGAAACTGACGTCCAGCTCCATTTTGACATGCTTGAGTGTATGAGAGTAACTAGAGAATCGAGAATGTGTAACCAGAGATTTTGAGAACCAAGATAATAGGAGTAACAAAGAATATGGAGATTAGAGAATGGGAGAATGGGATAATGGGAGAATTGGAGAATTGGCCCAAGAGTTCCTATGGACAGAATTTTGCTATGTTTTCTTGAGTTTGTTACATGTGGTCCAAATAGCTTCCAGCTTGCTGCTTACCACACATGTGATCTTTATTGGCGCCTAGTCCTCTAATTTAAATATTTTCAAGCCTCCTTTCTTGCTGTCTTCATGACTGCTTATATTTGGGCTGGCTGATTCACTTTAGCTTCTTCTTATAGTCTTAAGTCAATTCTATACTCAATTGGACCTTTATGGGCCTAATTTTGTCCTCGCTGAGCTCTTCAAAGTGTTGCTAGCTCTGCTGCACCATAAGCCTATCTTTGATTGCTTTTTAATTCTCTTTAAGTGACAAACTTACTCTTGGAGTGTCATGGACATCATTTGTGTCGCTTGTTTGGAAGTGGCAGGCCTTGTCTTCTAGACTTTGGCCATGGCTCTACTTTTCTTATGCCTCTCTGATACTCCCCCTCAAGCTTGGGCAGAGGAACACCAAAGGACCAATGGCCAAGTTTGCCAACCGCAAATGACTACCTCATTGAAAGCATAACCATGGAAAACCTCATGAGATAAAACCATGATGAGGGAAAAAGAGTATAGCGTTCATGGTTTCCTGATGTAGCTTAGTGCTTGGTTTAAAGATTTTTTTGGCTTTGATCCATAAGCAGCCAAGCTTGCTACAAATGCCTTCTTGGTCTATGGAAATAGACACCATTGCTTAACTGAAGTCCCAGAGCTTCTTCTATTGGTTATTCCATCCTTGTTAGGCCGGCTTGTCCATTTGAATGGTAAGCCATCTCTGAACAAGAGCTGAACTAGCTCTCCCTCATCGTTACCACTAAGGGCTGATCCTTCTTTCTTGAATCCAACTTCATTCAACCAAACTTTCAACTAAGCTTATTTTCCCTTAGCCACTCTTTGGCTCCATTTCTTTATATGAGCCTCCTCTTGTGATCTGATCCATCTTTGAGGCTCTCATGGTCTCCATTACCCTTACACAAGTGATAAACAAGAAAAAGTGTTAATTAAGTATATGCCATGAGAAATATTAAAGGTTCATAATGTTCAATAGAGTATTCAAATCAAGAAAAAATTCAACCAAGAGAGATTAAGCAGCTTAAGAAACCAAAGCGAATAGGAGTCATGCATAAACTATGAATAAGTTCTGCATCAAATCTTCATAAACCAACATTTATGCTCATACTAGAAATCAATTATGCCTCTCATAATTATCAAAAGAATTATGCATAAATTTCAAATATTTATTGTGTAAATTCCACAATGAAATCAATTATGCATCAATAAAAAATAATTTCAAATGAATTATGTATAAATTCAAAAAAACATTCAAATAAGCATATTCAATTTATATTCTTGTACTAATTATTAATTGAAATCAAACACTCCCAATTATTATTCATAAATTTATTAAGAAAATTTTGAATGCTACATTAATGAAATAAGCTTATTGAGAGTTTAAGAGTTTAGAGGTTAGTCTTGGTGTTGCTTTGATGTCATGTGTTGTAAGAGATTCTTCTTGCACCACCATTTGAGATTTCCTTCTGCCACACCGTTTTGTTCTCGTTGATTGAGGTCTAGGTCACATTCCAAAAATACCCCTCAAGATTAGCTTGGATAAGAATGTGAAAGCCAATCTTGAATCCTCTATGCAAATTGTTTTTCTTTGCTCCACACACTTAACACCACAAACGCCTTTGTAATTTCTTTGCTGCTTCTTCAGCAGCTTCTTTGAGACTGCTTTTCAGCACCAGTGGTACTGACTTTCTCTATGGCTCCATCTTCTTGATCTTCAGTGAAGAATGAGAGCAATCGACCACCACATCAGCTCCTTCATAACACCAAAAACAAACCGCCACTAGTCTTCAAAGCCCATCTTCCATCATCATCCCTTCTTGGAACAATTTCAAGACTGG
Organism: Schrenkiella parvula; assembly: GCA_000218505.1. Lineage (NCBI taxonomy): Eukaryota > Viridiplantae > Streptophyta > Magnoliopsida > Brassicales > Brassicaceae > Schrenkiella > Schrenkiella parvula. Next base: position 8,888,212 of record CM001191.1, on the reverse strand, counting down.
TCTCCAAGACTGCATCCGGTTCATCTCTTGTCCCCAAAGGACTGATTCAAACAGCCAACTCTTCTTGGGAGAGATTGAAAAATAACCACAACCATCCAATGAAACTCTCCTCTAGCTACATTTTGAGATGCTTGAGTGTATGAGAGTAACCAGAGAATTGAGAATGTGTAACCAGAGAATTGAGAATCTGTAACCAGAGATTTTGAGAACCAAGAGGATAATAGTAACTGAGAATATGGAGAATCGAGAATGGGAGAATGAGAAAATTTGCTCAAGAGTTCCTATGGACAGAGTTTTGCTCGGTTTTGTTGAGTTTTATTTTTCAAAAATTGCAGCTCAGATCTTGCAGCTCTGATACCATGTTGGAATTTCAGAGACAACAGCTCTGAATCAAAGGGAAAAATCACACACAGCAAGAGGGCTCAGAGTTGCCAATTTAGGTAAAACACAAACAGAGTTTGTGTGGCGAGAAGTAAGGACAAAACAGAGCTTTATAAGTGTTTGGTGTGAGAAACTTTAAGAGAGAATGAGCAAGACTTTGAGAGTGAACAAATGAAATGGTTTTGATGAAGAATATAGAACACTCATCGTTTTTTGCTTAAGGGAATGAGAGTGATGAATTTGATAAAAGGGAAGAAACTCCCGTGTAGCTCTTCTTTTGAAGAGAGAATAATTGAACTAACTCGTCTTTAGTTGCTATTTCATTAGTTGACAAACATTACATATTTATAGATGGCAAAGGAACGCATCTCTAATCTAAATCATATGGCTGTAAATCAATCTACTTCTTTATCTTGAATTTACATAACATGTGACTAAGGAAAGAGGAAAAATGATTCCCAAGACTGACAGGGACAGCTCCTCAACTTCTATAATACTTCACAGTGTTTCTACTTGCAGGTTGAGGCGCCCAAGGCTGATAGTGACAGCTCCCAACGTCCTTGTCTATTACATGTGATCCAAACTTGCTGCTAACGACACATGTGATTTGTATTGGCGCCTAATCCTCTAATTTAAATCTTTGCAAGCCTCCTTGCTTGATTTTTTCATGGCTGCTTACACTTTGGCTAGCTGATTCATTTTTAGCTTCTTCTTATGGGCTTAAGTCAACTTCCGACTCAACTAGGCCTTGACGGCTCCAATTTCTTCCTCAGTAAGATCTTAGAAGAGTTGCTAGCTCTGATGCACATAAGCCCATCTTTTATTGCTCTTTACTTCTCTTTTGGTGACAAACTTACTCGTGGAGTTTCATGGGCACCACTTGTGTCGTTTGCTTGGAAGTGGCCGGCCTTGTCTTCTAGAGTTCGGCCTAGGCTCTCCTTTTATTCTTCCTCTCCAGTACATACTTGGTATTGGATGAGGATTAGTTGATAAGAAAAAAATCATAACTTCTAAAAAGTTTCAAAGTAACCAATATGAAAGTTCTCCAGAGATTTTAAATTTCTGGATTTTGTGTTTGTGGATGTTCTCTAAAATGTAAGAGATGAAGAAAAATTTTTCGATCCAAAAATCTCCTTATCTTTCCTTTATAAATCGCGTTTATTGGTTTAAGAATAGAAACACTGGCTTAAATTAGTTCATTTTTTGGTTAAAAAAATGGTTTAAAATTTGTTAAAAAGATTTACATTAACATAAGACCGAATCGGACCAAAGTAATAGTCTAGATTGCTCAATCCCTCGGTCTGTGAAGGATGGTCTCGGTACTTATCCTACTTAGACCGAAAGATGAACCTTCACGGATGAACGGACAGTCGGGTCGAGAAAGGATGAATCCTCGGGCTACATATGTAATGACCTTCTCGAGCAATCGGAATGACCAAAAAATGAGCAAAGAATGACCACGGATGAACCAAGTTGAAAACTACAAATTTTCAAAATAGCAGGACATTTTAAAACGTTAAAGAAGAAAGAGAAGGATTGTTTGGCTATAGAAAGTGGATTAAAACAAGAGGATATGGCCGATACACAAAACGACAATCGGTGGGACCCAACAAGGATCACAGGCAGCCATGCATATATAAGAGAATTCAGATGCATCCAAAGTCATGAAACACAAAAAGAAGTAAAGATGACAGCAAAAGACATGAGAGATATTTGCACCAACGACCCACGTCATGCCAAGTGGTCACGTGGATAAACCACTCACAGGCTCGGTCATGTCGCGATCCAAGTTCAGCCACAGATCACTAGTACCCAACCTTGCGGAAAAAACGACTTAAATGAATGAAGAAAAGACAAAGAAGGTTGGTAGAAAGCTAAGGACACATGTAGAGTCAGCCATTCACTCTCACTAGCCGGACCGCTCACTTGTTTTAGATGTTTCCTTAGTGGTGGACAGAATCAACATGATTAAGATCTAAAAACTACCTAGGGTAGTGACAGGCTACCCAGGGTGAAAGGATGGATAGTTGTCCTTTGGATACATGTATCCCCTAAAACATGTTTTTGAAAATTTGGCGTGAGAACTATTGTGATCCAAATATCCATTTGCAATTTTCATTCCTTTAAAAATCCTTATATTTTTTTTGTTGTGGGTAGAGTTTTGTGGCAAGCGCTGACCGTGTCACTACCCTACACAGCTTAGCGAGGTAGCGCTCATTGTTGTGATCATAGAGTGGTTTGAAACCATAGAGTGGTTGAGGTTGAATTGGTGAAATGCTGGTCTATCAGTTTTATCGAGTAAAAAAGAGCCATACAAGTCCCTCTCTAGTAATCCTGGTCGCGTCCACCACATTAGATTAGGCTATTTTTTCTATTAATTTTATTTTCATACCCTTTTAGAAATTGTTGCAGTGGGGCCGTTTAGACGCTGGATATGTAGAGGGTTGTGGGCTTGGACGCCAGACAGTTCGTGAAAGAAAGATAATGATGTTTACCATGATCCGTGTAGTCCGCACAGTTCCTGTGAGTCCGACACCAGCCAAGTCACCAACACTTCGACCAAATTACTAATTGTGGACTCAGACATTACCAACGATGAGATCCCAACTATCTTTGACAATGGACTCCTATATCCAACGATGGCCGAGCCTGAAACCGCACTGGTGGTCACCCAATACTGCCCTTTCCCTGAATCACTTTCAAGAGAAATTTCTTTTTGTGTCCAAACCCCAAACCTAACAGCTACAACTTCTCTGAAACCTACATATACTTGTTTTATCCTCTTAGGCTTAAGAAGTCATAGAGCAGCTAAGGTCACACGTCCATATACATCTAGGTTACAAATTGCTTTTTATTTCCTTTTTCTAAGATATTCAAGGAGACTTCTCGTCTTTGTTGAAGGAATTTGTTCTGATCTTTCTTAAAGCTTCTCTTTTTCCATGATTCTCAGTATTAGCTCAACCATATATGAGTTGTTTACTTGTTAAATTTGCGATTATTCAATGAGTACATATCATGTTATCTTGATATTGATTCTAATAAGGTTTAATTCATAGGTTCTTCACTTTTATTTGTGTTCAATGCTGATTGATGGAGTTGCTAATTACTGATCCGATCTCTAGGGAATTGTAAACCTTGAAAATAATGGTTGTTTGCCTGAACTAATAGTTGGTGAGCAAAACCTCTTAAACAACAAAAGCTTAGTTGCAGAGTGTTGTAAAGAATCCTAACTTGCTTGATCTAATACTTGTTTTTATCTGCCTACAACCAAGGAAAGGGGAGTATATATGGTTGTTAGAACATAGTAATTTGATAAAGGAAAGTGGAATAACTTTACCTTCTTTTTTTGAGTTGAAGAACTTATTCAATGAGACCTTATTGTTGATATTTCATTCTTATGTTTCTCTGCGAATTATTCATCACTTTAGGTCCTTTTCTTTATTATAATTAACCAATCCCTCAAGCCGTGCGTTGCATAGTTGCAACTAAACAATTCGTTTAAAATTCTCATTACTTCAATAATTATATATTACTCAACCATTCTTATACTCTAAGTCATTTTCATATACTTAATCGTTTTTACACATTTTTACAACCCCGAAGGTCCACATGATCCAAAAATCTACCCGATCTAGTGATCCACATCGACGTGTCGGTCAACACGATCCAAAGATCCACATCGACCCCAAAGGTCCACACGATAAAAAGATCAATACACCTTGAAGCCACACAGTTATATCATCTGTTTTTTTCCTAATTAACTCAGTATTCAGTTTGTTTCCCTAAATATTTAATCTTTAAATGCCAATCTTACTTAGGATCAAATGATGTTTTCCTGTAAAATATCGCAACATAAACATGCCATCATCATATACAATCTATCATGCCATAATAATATGAACGTGAAGAATATTTTTTGAATCCTAATGAATCACCTTCAAAGACTGAAGAACGAACTTTCCATCTATATATATCAAAAATAATAATTTGAAAACAATGCACTGCCATGAATCACGTCCTCACCTGAGCTGAATCTAAATGATTTGAAAACTTTGAACATCCTAGCATCTTTTGGTGAAGATACCTGAAATCCTCCTCGCCCGATCCTCCTTCTCGAAGTTTTTCCCTTATAAACATGTTTCCTCTCTGACTTCTCTCTAAGACATCCTTTTTGAAGTGTGTGGGAAATGAGAGCTCAATTTCCCTTTATAGGATACTTGAACTTGCTCACCAAGCTGGATAATTGTTTTTTTAACAGTGATGATTATTTTATTGTGATCAAGACCAATAGAAGGTCAAGCCCAAAAAAACAGAGTTACAGCAGAACACTTTGTATACAAAGTAAAAAGAACAGAGTACTTGTCAGGCCAAAAACAACACAGGATCACATCACATCTGATCCAGAACAAACCGATCAAACCTCATGATGAAACACCACATCATAGTGAGGTGATTGGCTTCTCCCGATTCACATCCTCTTTGAGCCACTATGGCCCTACCCTTGTGACACTCATTGCTCTCCGAGCCGCACAGGAATTGGACAAGGTATTTTTGAGCTCCATGTTCCATTCTAGAAAAACTAGTAGCACCTTCCGCATGTCATTTGCTTGGCCACGAAAAGCAGGCCATGCTGCAGGCCGAGTGATGGCTCCTATTAGATCCGAAGCTTCCGAACCAAAGGTAACACCCTCCACATGGTGATTGAGCATACATTCCATTGCCCATAAATGTCCTAGATATTTCGCGTCCCTAAGGTTCCGAACATTGCTAAAAGCTCTCCGACTATGAAGTATTACCTCATCCCATGAGTCGCGTACAATCGAAGATGCACCAACTAGTTCCTTTCGCCGTGACTAGGATATACCAATGTTGCTTTTTAACATCCTGTCACATGGTGCCTTACATCTATTCACTTAATCGATGCTGTGACCCTCATTGCCCTGTTCCGGTTCGTTTATCCTCTGAGCATTGACCCACTCTAGGGCATCTTCCCTACATTTTACAATTGTTTTCAACGCCGAGAAGATTTTCCCTTCAAAAAAAAAGATTTTCACTTTTCAAGCTGGACACTTAATGCGAGTTTCTTGATTTGCCTCTTCCTTATGATCTCCATTAAATTTTGACTCACCCTCTCCAAAACATTTTTTATCTGTTTCTTGTAAACCTCTATTTTCTTTATGATGATCTTGCATCGACAAATTCATCAATCCTGCCTTAAATGGGAAAAACAAAGACAACATACCGACCTGTAGACTTAGGTAACTGACCGTTCATGCATACAGATCGATCAATCGACTTGCTTGGTCAAGATCATTGGTCCAAGAAAATAAAAAGGGTCCAATTCTCTAAAGATTTCGCCCAAATATTTAGCAATTCGTCCTAGCTATAACACCATAAGAGAAACCACAAATAGAGAGAGTGACATGCCTTTACATAGCCACAAAAACTCTTTGTTCATAGTTTTATTTTAATTGTTTGGTTATTTTATTGCTAAGAAGTCCAAAATCCTTGTTCATCACAAAAGTTATAATTCTTAATTTTAATGTTAATGTTTTAAAAAAGTTGTTTTTTATTTCTTTTCCCTTTGTCTACTCCATCATGAGTTAGTACTTTTCTATTGGATAGTAGGGTTTTCTGAAGGGGATCCATTCATAGATTGGTAGATAGATATTGTTTTCTATGATGTCCGAGCAGGGAGGATTATAAAGGGGCAGAGGTGATACTGCCAAATACCAAATACGAAGAAGATGTTTGTGCTAACTGCGAAATACAAAGTAAAAAAAACAGAAAAGTAAAGAAAAATAAGCCGATGTAGAGCATAGGTAGCTCAATAGTAGAGCATCGCTTTAGGATCTATATCTGAATCTCTCAGATTTCTTCCAGTTCTCATCGAAGATTGCATTTGGATTTCTCCATTATTTGTGACGGATGAAGTTTGAGAAAGCTTAATGGATGTCGCTGGAGTCTAATTAGCGGCAGGGGGGTAATCCCATTGAGGACGTTGGAAGCGTGTGTGCAATTTGGCGGTGGTTTAAGAGTATCTCGCAGCTTTTTCGGCGATGGAGAAACTGTCACCGCGGTGGGAATCATCTCAGGTTTCTTTGACAGCCACGTGTTTCATATCTAAGCGACCTCTTTACACGTGTTACAGTAAACTCTTTATACATGTGGTTGGGTCTGGTTGTCTTTAATTTTATGTGCTTATAAATTATATGGTTAAGACGATAAAATAATGTGGCCGAGCCCAGCATGAACGAGCCCAAAAAGAGTCATACTATATTATAACATGCCAAGTCTAGATATAAGAGAACGTTGTATTGTAAAAAAAAACAACAGAAAAAAGAGAATAAAATGATATTTTATTTTGTTTTAGACATAAATTATATTTATTTTCTTTTTAGTTAATAGGTTTCATAAAAATTGCTCAAGTAATAAAGTTAAACTTATATATAAATGTAAGACATATATAGTGTCTTACGCTTAGATATACGTGTATCTATTGTTTATATGTACGTAGATTTGTAAACTAGAGACATTTTTAAAGTTTATATTTACAAAATAAGCATTTTCGAAGAGTGGATAATTTTTTAGATATGCAAACCCGTTTTTAGTCCCATTTCCTCATAACTTTATACATTAATTTGTAAAATGCAATATATCATTTCTGCATTTAGCTTAGGTGTATGACCATGTAATATCATATAATAATAGTAATAAACTCTCAGTCCATAGATTATAAACAATTTCTATAAACATTTAACCATCTAATATTATACTATTGTCAAACTTCAACGTTACAACTTTAACAAGAATAAATACAAATGATTTTAGGACATTCCAAACAATTCCTCACTTGTATTGGAATCCATCTATCCTATAATTTTTTTGTCAATATATCTCAATCTCAACATAAGATAAGAAATAATATCATATGTATTAAACTAGATCACACTTATAGCAACTCTAATTTATACTCATCAAACAAAAGATTGACATTAACCTCTTTTAAGCGTGGCCATGCATTTTCCAGAATTAAATCTTTGATAGATCGAAAGATATTTATCTCCCATTATATAGGAGGGGAAATGCCATCTTGTTCCATCCATACTTCTCTCAACGTTTTTAGTCACCTTTTATGGCTAACGTTTGACAAAATCAAAATACACCAATCCGTACATAAGAAATCATGACGAATTCAAGTCAAAGGACTATACTCTATAGTTGAGATAAAAAAAACTCTTGTGGCACTAATATAACAATCTTGTAGAGTTCTCATAGCAGCCAGTTCAATACTATCTTCTCTAACACATATATGTGGTTAACTTTAATACAACATACTAATGACTTCATCAAACTTACTCATTAGTCACCTCACATACTAGTTATTCTTAGTTATTAACGTTCCATTTAATAACCTTGACTAGGGACTTTAATAAGTTATGTCATCTTTCACTTATAGGATTTCATGATGAAGTCACGCACTTGATGACCTATGAAAATGATATAATTAGTTTGAAACTATTATTTCATCATCCAACAATCAAATAATATTAAAAAAATATTAATTTGAAAATAAATGAAATAAATATATACATGAACATCGTATCATAAAAGAACAACCTCCCACTAAAATCAAGATCGTATCTTTATGAATCTAATGCCGATTGAAGCCATATGACTCTTATGCTGCGGCTGCGTAAGATTTTTAGTCAAAGGATCCGTAACATTTGCATATGTTGGAATGAGCTAATCTTCACATCTCGTCTATCAATAATCTCATGAATGAGGTGATATCGTCTTTGTATGTGTTTGGATTTCTGATGTGCCTAGGTTCTTTCGCTTGTGAGATGGCTCCATTGCTATCACTATAAAGATCCGTAGGGCCAGAAATACTAGGAACCACACCTAGTTCAAAAAGTGAATTTCCTAATACAAACAACCTCCTTAGCCACTTCAGATGCAGTTATATACTGAGTCTCCATTGTAGAGTATACTGAGTCTCAAGCTTTGATCAGTATGGTTTCTGCTCGTCATTCCCAGAGCACATGCAATATCTTGGCGAGTGCAAAGCATATCATACATGATAGGTCCTATAGCATATGCATATGGAATCTTATCATGTGCTCTCACTCATCATGTGTCAAAGGATGTTGAGTCTTGCTGAGAGTTATGCCATGACACATTGGTTGAAAACCTCTCTTATAGTCATGCATATTAGACCTATGCAAGATCTTATCTATATAAGTATTTTTACATAGTCCAATAAGCTTGTTTAATATATCTATATATAAATTCTTATTCCAAGAATATAAGCGGCTTTTTCCATGTCTTTCACTGAAAAACAACTACTTAGTCAAGTGTTAACAAAGTGAAGCAAAAGTATGACTTTTTAATGAGTAGTATGTCATCTACATATAATATCAGAAACGCAACTGCACTCCCACTATATTTCTTGTAAACACATGGTTCTTCTTTGTTTTTGACAAAATCGAACTCATTGATTTCATAACTAAGAGGACGATTCAACCTCCGAGATGCTTGATTCAAACCTTAAATGGAATGTTGAAGCTTGCAGACCTTCCATAATTTTCAAGAACTATGAAACCTTCAAGGTGTCTCATGTACACATCCTATTTTGAGATTTCCATTAAGAAAAACTTTTTTCACATCCATTTGAAAAATCTCATAATAATAACAAGGCAGTTACTAGGAGAAATCTGAATGAACTTAAGCATTGCGTTTGGGAAGTGGTTTCATCATAGTTTATACCATGAATTTTGTTGTAACCTTTAGCCACCATTCTAGTTATATATATATATATATATCTATGTATATAACAATCCATTTCTGTTTTTTTTTTGAAAACCCTTTACAGTCCATGGCTTTAACACTATCACGTAAATCCACCAAGTCCATTCTTTGTTTACAGGCATGGATTTCCTTTCAGATTTGTCGGCTTCTAGCAATTTATCGGAATCGGGGACCATCATTGCTTTGTCGTAAGATGTAAGTTCATCATTCTCTATTATCAATACGTCATAATGATCAGTCACCCAAACACCATATCTATCAAGTTCGCGAGGTGTCCTTTCCGACCTACGTACATGCTTGGCATGTGTTGATTTTACGAATATTTGTATATCCGACTGATGTTCTTCCTCAAAAGTTGGAACATTCTCATGTGATTCTCAAACTTCTTCGAGTGACACTTCATTTCCATTAGCTCTCTTTGAAAGAAATCATGTTTCTAGAAAGGCAGAATTTCGAACAACAAAAACTTTATGCTTGGTGGAATCTTAAAAGTAGTAACAATAGGATTAATCATATTTTGTTCCAAGCTTATCATTATACATATGTTTGACATAAGCGTTACAACCTCAAACACTTTATTCTCGGTGGAATCTTAAATTTAGTAGCACTAGGATTTATCAGATTTGGTTCCACCTTTATCCATATACATATCTTTGACATAAGCATCACAACCCCAAACTTTCAGAAAAGAGAAGTTAAGAACTTTTCCAGTCCATATCTCATACGATGTCTTTTCAACTGACTTTGATGGGATTATGTTCAGCATAAATCAATAGTTTCTAAAGCATATCCCTAGAAGGATAATGGAAATATGATGGAATGCAATTGGAAATACGGTTTTAACTTCCGCGCTGGCATAACTATGACAAACGCTAATTTTTCCATTCAAAGCCTGACTGAGGTAGAAGATGGACTTCTACTCATTTCGCTCTTCTTTGATAAGTATATGAACATGGGCTGTTGGAATGCATCTACCCACTGTTGTGCCAAAAACGACGGTGTACATGAACATGGGCTGTTGGAATGCATCTTCGCACCTATCGGTCCACTCGATCTTATTGTTGCCTCTAAAGGTATCATAAAACCGCAAGTATTTGTCGGTAGAACGTGAAATAACATCCGTTTAGTGCTGCAACGCGTACCATGAGACATTGGACCTCTCACTTTGTCTTTTGTAAGGCCATATAAAGCACGACATTGATTTGCTTCATATTTTCCTTGAAACTTCCTTGGGTGAAAAGGTAGCTGAGGTCGATATGCGGTAGAGGGAATCTATCCTTCGGACATGCCTTGTTAAGGTCGGTGAAATCGACACACACTCGTCATTTTTTGTTCTTCTGCTTTATCACAACGGAGTCAGCGAGCCAATAAGGATGCTTCACTTTGATGATTGATCCTACCTTGAACAATCGTTCCACCTCGTTATTCACGATCTTAGCTCATTCAAGTCCCATCTTTATTATCTTCTCCTTTGCTGGCTTGAACGTTGGGTCGACATTAAGCTCGTGGCACGTGACATCGATATTGATGCCATGCATATCTTCTGCCGTCCAAGCAAAGATTTGTACATTTTCCTTAAGAAAAGAGGCCAGCTCTCGCTTAATATCCTCGTCCTACTTGGCTCCCACTTTGATGCAGCGCTCCGGGTTTTCGTAGTTTATATATATCAAAATTACGGGGTTGACATAAGGTTGCAATAGTTTATAACCCCAAAAAAGCTGGCAGGTTGATGTTTCAAATAGAGAAATCAAGAGCATGCCATGTACCTATAGAGCAAGAAGACAAAGCATCATGGGTGGTTAAGACACTAAATTTTGATGTCAAGCCTGCTTTTGAGAGGTGAAGAATGCAGCTGCACGAGTTGGAGGAGATTAGGCACCTGGCCTATGACAACTCGAGAATCTACAAGGAAAGGACCAAGGCTTATCATGACAAGAGAATCATCCCAAGAGACATTGCTCCAAATGAACAAGTGTTGGTCAACTCTCACCTGAAACTCTTTCCCAGAAAATTAAGGTCGAGGTGGTCCGTGCCTTTTACCATCAAGGAGGTCCGACCCTACGGAGATGTGGTGTTGCTGGACACCAAAGGAGGAGAATTCACTGTAAATAGTCAGCGTCTAAAGCAATACATACCATATCTAGATGTCGCAGATGGAGGAGCTCTACCCTTAAGCGACCCTCCTCATGCCTAAGACTTACCAAGTGAAGCTAGGACTTAAAACAAGCGCTTAATGGGAGATAACCCAAATGAAAGTGTAATTATTTCCAATTTACTTGTTTTCAATTGTAATTAACTTTTGGTTTTGTTTTCCTTCAGAAAAGAAAAAGAGAAAAGAAAAAAAAAGGAGAAAACTGAGCACCAGATGGAGCACCTGCTCCGGAGAAGCAGGCATGTGCTCCTGGCGAAGATTGCTCGACAGAGCACCCAGAGCGAAATCTGAGCACCTGCTCCGCCTAGGTGCTCCAACCCGGTAAGTTTTCGAAAATAAAAAATAAACAAAAGGGAATCTTCATTAACCCTTCCGGCTCCTTCTTTTTCGAAACCACCATCTTCTTCCTTCTTTCATTTTTTTCTTTCTTTCTTTCTTTCTCTTTTTCCTCTCAACTTTTGCAATTCAAGTCGTATTTTTCTGATTTTGGACACTAATCCGGGCGGATTTTTGCTCCTCTGATTTTTCGGTCGATTACACCAACCAGCAAAGATAAGAACTCGAAAACCCTCTTTTTTATAGTCACGACCATGAAAAAAGCTAGAGGTTTTAGATTTCTCTATCTTGATTTGATATCTAAACTCGATCTAAATGGTTTCTTGGTTGATTAGACTATGCTGAATGTTGAAAAAAAGAATAGAATAACACATGTAAAAACAAAAATTTTGCCAAAAACAAAAAGAGTATCAATTTTAAGAGAAGTGTTTAGGTGTTTGATGTGGATTGAATATGATTTTGAATAGAGGAGTAGCGATTTTCACAAAAACAATTTGTCATTAAATGCAAACCTGTGATGTGAGATTGATGCTCGTTCTGTTTTGTAGGAGATGCCTCCAAAGAACATCCGCTACTCCAACCGGAAGGGCAAGGGCGCAGGATCATCAATGCACACGATAGATGAGAACGCTCCTTGGCCACGTCCTGAAGGCACACGCTTCAACCTTCCTGATGCAATGCTGCCCCTGAACTCAGATGAGAAAGGGGACCAAACATATGCGTACTACTACAACGCACTGTTAGACGTCGTGATGGAACCAACCAGGTTCATGTGTACTGATACTCTAGAAAGGCTGGAAATTTACAAAGAGGTTGAATGCATTATGCTAAATGCCCGACTCATGAGTTTCGCATTGGAAATAGACGTGCTTTATCCAGATTTAGCACGACAGTGTCAAGCGACCAACCGTCTTAGCTACGCGGATCCGCACAAGCCAGCATTTGCAGAAGCATTGTTTTCTTTCTTTGTGGAAGGAAAGAAGTACAGCCTTTCCATGGAGGACTTCTGTAACATATATGGCTTCCACCCCAAGGACGCCCAACTCACTTTCCCAAAGAAATTCTCGGTCGCCAACCAGTTTTGACAAACGATCGCTTCTGGACATTACGCATCCAGCTCAGCAAGTCAATCTCTCATTGCCCGAGATGTCGACAATAAGGTACATCTTGCTCACCCAACTCTATAAATACTCACCCTTGTCTATGCCCAAGGGTCTCTCGAATATTCCTTAGGATTTTAGCTCTGTTCAAACGCTTTTAAGCAATTTTTAATCCAATTTTCTCTTGATCTATTCAGTTTTTGCGTTTGGTTCTTTGTTCACATATGTTCTTCTCATCTTCATCTATCTAATCTTGCAGAGTGTATTCATTTATGAGTTTGTGTTCATCATGCTAATTAGTGAGTAGTCATTAAGGTTCTTGAGGATGGGATAGAGATCAATTGAAGCTGAGCTTAGACATTTCAACACCCGGAAGGTGTTTGATGAAATGTCTGAACAAACTAATTCAAGAGATTTGCATATCCAGCCTAAGAGAGTAGTTGTCTAGAGTGCTTATTGACTTTAATAAAATGATTTTTATGTATGCTATGTTATATTACGCTAATGATGGTAAAGTTTGATAGTAGCTTGGCTTGAGGATGTCTGTCATGAAAATGAATTTGTTTGGTTTTGATGTCTATTGTTTAGGGAGTAGCTCTGATTGAGTTTTGTTAAAAATCTAGTGTTGATTAAGAAGAGTCAATAGTCGATTACCCCATCTTTAGGAGCTTTCATACTGAATTTATTCATCACTTCTGCTTTCTTGTTTAGTTTCTGTTATTTTGGTTCTATCTCTGTTTAACCTCACTCCAATAGTTTTATTTTGTGTTTATGCATTTGATAGCTCTTGGTCTTTTTTCTCCTAACCCTAAAAAAAAACTATCTCTTTCTCTCTCGCCGACTTCCTCAACGCCCCTTTTCCTCTTTTTGCAGAGCTTTTCTCGATTTTCCTCTCTTCCTCCAATCATCGCCTCCTGTTTTCTTTCCCTCAGATCTACTTCCCGACCAACTTTTCATCTTCCTTTCTTCATCTTCTTCTCCCCAGATCTCCCTCCTCTTATCGCTTCTGCTCTCACACTCACGTCACTGTTGCATGCCGGTATAGATTCGTATTCTCAGATCTATTTTCGCAACCTATTTTACCATCTCCTCTTCTACTCAGATCTCCCTTCCATTTTTTTGTCGCGAATCTAGGTTTCTCCACAGGTAATGATACGCTTATTCTCGATTTCTTCATACTATCTTCTGTTCTATTTCTTCGATCCACTGTTTCTCAGGGTTCTAACAAATAATATTTCTTCCTCGCAGATATGTGCTAAGATCGACATCTCAAAGGCTACCAGATACTTTTACTTACGGAAAATTATTTTTTTAAAAAGCTGTAAGAAGTTCTGCGATATTGATTAGCTTTTGTTTTTTTTTTCGTAGCCGATAATGATACCGCCACCACGCCCATATGTTCGTATTCAAGCGAATTCATAGGTAATTTTTTAATTAATTTAGTTTAAAGGAATTATTATTATGACAAAACCATCGGACCATTTTACATAATGATTAGTTATTTTATTTTTATTTCTCTTCTACTCAGATCTCTCTTCCATTTTAGATTCAAGCGTTTGTTTTTGTTTTTTTCAGGCTGTTGACATAATTAAGCAGTCAGACCGTGTTATAGGAACTCATGTACTAAGGTAAAAAATTCGTCTTTTAGATGTCTTTTCTACGATTCAAACAAATAGTTTTTCTTTAACTTGCGTTTCCTATTGGTTTCATATACTTTTGATAAAGAAATCTAATTCGTTTTTTTATTTTGCTGTTACTAACAATTCCTGTATGCATACAATTATAGAGTATATAGGGCTCATTAAGTAAAATGAACATTTTTGTGTCCGTTATAACATGAAATTATTAAATCTTATATGATTAAACCGAATAACATGATGTATATTTAAAACAAAATTCAACAATTTAAAATTTGTAAACATCTAACCATAACCGGGTATGATTTTATTTTACTGCAAACATTTTGAAAGTTAAATCAATTATAAACACAAGACTTATATGATTAAACCGAATAACATGATGTATATTTTAAAAACTTTTACTTTAATCATAGATGACTTAATATTTTAATAAAGTTAGCTTACCTAATATTATTAATCATTTATATAATTAAATATTTTACAAGAGGTCAATAATTAGCATTAATCACATACGTAATGAAGATTAACTGGTGAAAATGAATACAAAGGGTCACTTACATTTAAAAACTTGAATTCAATTTTCCATGTTAAGAACTATTAATCCAAAGCGTTTCTTAAAATTAAATTCTAAATACTTATAACTTAAGTTAAAAATTTCAGATTTTTGCAGTGTCGAATTTACCTTAAGTATTATAATAACCATAATCGAAAATACAAATTAAGATTTGTAAACATTTAACCATAAACCTAAAAAAAAAACTTTAGTTCTCTCTCGCCTCTCTCATCGCCTCATCCCCTTTTCTCTGATACGCGAGCTTTCTCTCTTGCTTCTCTCCTCTACTTCCCTCTTCTTATCTCTATCTCTTTCTCTTCCTCTGAAACGCGATCTCCTTTTTCTCTTTACACCTCAAATCTTCCTTCCTAGACTTCGTTCTCTACTGCATGTTGAAATCGATTTTACTTACTCACTCGGCGATTTTTCTTCAGCTGCTCCCTCCTCTTGCACTCCGATCTCTTCTTTCGCATATATGTGCCGAGATCTGCAGCTCGGATTTGTTCAATCGGGTAATTTTTTTACTGCAGATTTAATTTATAAACGTTTGACAATTATCGATATTGACTACCCTTTTTTCTCTGGTTGATCCCTCGCCGACATCTGATATGTTACCACGCCGGGAATCAAATCTTACCGGCAAAATACATAGCTAAATATTTTTTAATTTTATTAAAATGCATAATTTTTAAATATACAAAACCCTATATTCTTTAAATTTTTAAATGCATGTTTTCTACTATTCTACAATTATGGCGGCGAATCGGATTTTTCCTGTCGTGTATTGGCTCTAATTAACGGACCGCTTGGGCCTTCAAAGCCCATAAAGATATAAGCTTATATTGGTAAGATTTTTGATCCTTTACTTTCTTTATCCAATTCTAATATTTGGTTTATGTGCATTTGTGGAATATAATACTAATGGTTTTTTTTTTACAGGTTCATTAGTGGATATATATTACGCATATGTATCAATGCAAACTGATCACGGTTCTTTAAACCCAGATATGTTTTCACGTAAAGAATATATAAATAATTAATTAAATAAACCATCTGTATTAAATCACAAAATAATTTACTTTCATTTTAATTTTTTTTAATTATACAAACCTCAATATTTTAATGGCAAGAATCAAACATCAAAATCTTAATTAAAACTTCATTAAATCTAAAAAAATATTTAAATATTTATTAACGATTTGCTATTTAACATTAACTAAAATCTAATTTTTCACCTTGATTAAAAAATTAATACAAAATTAAAAGAAAAATTTAGTTATGTATATATAAATCAATTCGTTTATTAATATATGTACGTTAAGTTATTAAATATATATAGTTTACCTATAATACATTATACATTAAATGTTTAAATCTAAAATACATTAAATATGTTATTTTGTGAAATTAAAATACATAACATAAAATTAAACTAATAGAAATAGTCCATAAAACGGTACATCTCTTATCTGACAAAGTATTTATTGCATATTTCTTCCATGCTAACCACCACACGCTCTTCTCAATCTTCCATTAGGCTGAGTAGAATGTCATATTCCCTATACTCCCTCACGCTTAGCTCCAACACTACCCTTTTCAAGTTCATTCGGCATTGCCTAACCACCTCAATACCTTGGTTTCTCCATAGTTGTTTTAGGAAGTTGCATCCATTTCTGAAATCATTACTTGCAATTAAATTCATGCCATACAAGTACATAGCTTCGGAGTGAGTTTCTTTTGCTGCGTTTTGTAGATAATTCATGCCTTCACTCCTTTTGTTGAGATGAAAATAATAAAATAACCCACATAAAAACATAGCATACACGTTTCCATGTTTTGCACATTCCTCTACAATACTCATGCACCCCGGGATTCTCTCATATGGTGGTTGTACAACACCACGTAACGAAACTTCTCTCAGAACCTCTGGATATTTTGTGACATAACGAATAGTCTTGCATGAAGCCATGCACGACCAAGTGTCTACGTGAGACTCACGGACCACTTTAGAAAGAATGATCAATAGAATATCAGTGGGTGGATTAGAAAGGGATGGTTTAAGAGCTTTCTTTCTCATGACTTAAAGAGTGTTACGGTTAACACAATATAACTGTCACAACATATTATTTTATATATACAATATAATTAAATAATACATTAAAAGGCACAATTGAAAGGTCACATAATAACTATATAAACAGCCTTAACACGTTTTCCACAAACATCTGATCTCTCTTTATCCACCCTTTTTAATGATTCTTATCTGTCTTTGATGATGAAAGAGATCAGTTTACGTGATAATCACCCCACACCCATTCCTTTAGAACAACTTAGACTAGGTATCACTTCCCAAACACTATTTGTAAGACTTCTTCGATCATGGGAGGTAAGAAATTTCAAACAGAATGGGTCTTTGATGAGTTTATATATGCTTCTCATGGATGAGAAGGTACGGTTTATCTTCCTTATAATATGAAAAATATACATTTTCAATTATAAGTTTCTGTCGGTTTAATTTTCCCCAATTATTACAGGAAACACTAATACAAGCATCAATTTATCATAGAAGAATCCCTTATTTTAAAAGATATCTCATTGAAGGAAATCTCTACTTCCTTAGTAATTTTGAAATTGTTAAATCTTATAATAATTATAAGATAACCGACAACTCTCTTCTCATCCGTTTCACGGATGTTACTGAGATTGTCGAGGTGCCTAATAATTGGACTTGTACAATCAAAGTAGAGAAGTTCCGACTAAGTACATATGCAGAATTTGAACACCTAGCTAACAGTAATTTGCAGAATTTGAACGGCGGTGATTAACTGTTTTTGGTATGGCGACACTACTTCCTGGGTTCTCCGTTCAAAGTAAAGACGGAAAACGTGGCAACCAGCTACTTCCAGACTAAGAAGAAGTTGTCAGCCAAGCAAGCTCGATGGCAAGACTTCTTGGCCAAGTTTGACTACGCATTGGAGTTCAAACCCGGGAAGGCCAATGGCATGACCAACGCACTGAGTCGAAAGGCGGAGCTAGCAGCAATGAGTCAAGCCGAGGGGGTAAATTTGACTCAAATCCAAGAAGGACTAGACCACGATTCCACTGCCAAGGAGTGGGTAAAGTTGGCACGGGATGGTAAGACGACCCGGTTCTAGTTGGAGGACGGTATACTCTACACAACCGGAAGGCGTTTTTATGTCCCAAAGTACGGGAGTCTACGACGGGACATAGTCCATGAGTGCCATGACACCCGGTGGGCGGGACATCTGGGACAGAAACGAACAATGGCCCTGGTGGAGATAGCCTACTTCTGGCCATGGATGCGGGATACCGAGGAACTCTATGTCAAAACATGTATTCTGTGCCAACAAGACAAAACGGAGACAAAACAACCCGCAGGCTTGCTGGAGCCATTACCCATACCCGAACGCCCACGGGACTCCGTCTCGTCGATTCCATCAGTGCATTACCCAAGTCCGAGAGGTTCGGGTCCATAGTGGTAGTCGTCGACCGATTCTCCAAGTACGGGACATTCGTGGCATGCCCAAGAGACTGCACGGCCGAAGAGGCTGCGAGAGCATTCTTCAAAAACGTGGTCAAGTTCTGAGGGCTACCGAGGAATATTGTGAGCGATAGAGATCCTCGGTTTACGGGGAAACTTTGGTCGGAGCTATTCAAAAATCATGGGACAGGGCTAAGTTTTTCGACGAGCTTCCACTCTCAGACCGACGGCCAAACGGAACAGATAAAATCTCTCCTAGAATTTTACCTTCGAAACTTTGTAGGTGCAAACCAGCGAGATTGGACAAAGTGGCTAGACATCACCCAGTTTTCGTACAACCTACAGAGAGGTGAGGCAATGAGTAAGAGTGCCTTTGAGCTGGGGAGGGGTCAACAACCGAACACGTCCGCCGCGGCTAAAATGGCCAAGACGTGGGAAGATCATGCAGATTTTGTGCGGGTATGTTTGGAGAAGTCTCGCAATCGCAGGAAGAAGTGGGCGGACGAGAAGAGGAGGTCGTTGGAAGTCACAGTCGGGGCCCAAGTCCTTGTGAAACTGCTTCCCCAACAGTTCAAAGTTTTCCGGAGTCTCCACAACGGTTTGATCTTGAAGTATAAGGGTTAGTTCACGGTCAATGCCAAGGTGGGAAAAGTGTCTTACCGACTCTACCTACCTCTGACTTTGAAGATACACCCAATCTTCCATGTCAGCATGCTAAAGCCTTACCACGGTGATGAAGAAGACGAGAGCAGGGCACTATCAACTCGTCCACCATCCATCATGACCAAGTCATATGACAAGGATGTAGAAGAAGTGCTCGAGTCGAAGGAAGTTTGGAAGCGTGGTGTACCTCGTCCGACACACTTCCTTACCAAATAGAATGGGTTATCCGTATCGGAGGCAACATAGGCTGCCTAGTCCATTTGCCGAGATAAATATAGACTAAGGCCGCACGGTTCGATCATCCAAAGATCAAATCTGTGACAACTGGGTAAATAGAAACCCGAAATTGTTGCACCTATTTGCTTGAACTTGTATTCAGTGAGAAATACATCATAACTAATGAATGTTGAGTTATATATGGAGTATTGAGAACATTCATATATCTTGATCGAACTAGGATGTTTTCCATTTGTATTAACCAATGAAAGTTGAATCTTCTTGGTTGTTCAAACGTGCTTGGAGTTATGAAAGTAAAAAAACTATAAATCTGTGATTTGAACAGGTCTTACAAACACCTATACATATCAATATTTTTGTATTTCATGATTCTCTATGGTTATCTTGTTTATATTGTTTGAAACTAATAAATTTGTAGCGTAATATCTGCTCTTTAGTAGATCAATCCATAAGTACTAATTTGTGCATTTATAGGTTTATTTCAAAAATAAAAACTCTAAGCACATCAAACTACACTTACGTATTTGTAGCACGTGCCATATGCTAATTTTTTTTGAAGTGACTGAAGTTCACAATTAACCAAAAACGTAACAAATATTCATTTTGACATGTGGTCAGCCTGTTTAATAATTTAAATAAATATTATCACACTATTAAATTGGACGTAGTTCGAACTAATAATTATTCAAGTCCATTTTTCTGTCGTTCAAATATCAGTTTAAAGACCCAATAAGGCGTTACATGTTTTTCAAAATTACAAATCACAATAAACAATTTTTGCTCAAATAACCTAAATCGTACAAGTCTACTCGTTAAGTGCATCGAGTGCAAAGGGATGGGACACACAAGGATCGAATGTCAAAACAACCTAAGATGAAAAAAATCATTCATGTGTTTCAATGATACAAAATCAGAAGGCGTAAGTGAATCTGAGGAACTGATGTTAAACTTTGTAGCATTGGTGTCACACGACGAAGACGACATAAAAAGCGAAGGACGCAGTTCAGATTCTGAATCAGATGCAGAAGAAGATAATGATGAGAGAGATATGAAAGCTGAGTATCGAATCCTCTTTGATAGCTTTGCCAAACTCAGTAATGAAAATCTGCAACTAATTAAGGATAAGACGTTGTTGAAGGCTCAAGTAAACATTCTTGAGATGGAACATATGACTTCCGAAACAAAACATGACCCAGAAGATATCACGAGCCCTAAGTCAGAAGAAATTAGAAGCCAACCTCACAAAAACTTGGATGCACAACAAGAGAAAATACGGAGCCTGGAGACTAGAGTGAGCAGGATGCTAGAAGAGTTGAATCTGGAGCAAGAGAAAATCAGAATGATGAACAGGGTTTTGATAACTTGGATCAAATCCTATCAATGGGACAGCCTCCTAAAGCAAACTGGAGTCTCGGCTATCAAGGTAGCAGAACTGCAACGTCGTCTACCATCGGCAATACCATCAAGTTTGTTCAAGGGACCGTAGCACAACAGGCAATACCCAAACTGAATGCTGAAAAGAACATGTGCTCGATCAATCATGGACAAGAAAACAAGATGAAGTCTCGCTCCTCTACTCATGGGACCACCAGACGATCAGGCTGCAGGTTCTGTGGAAAACAAGGTCATCATGCAAGCAGATGCTTCACTAAGAGTTATCAACTTAATCGAGCTTGGAAACAGAATATGTGCTTCATTGAACCAAAGAAACTTGGATACTTTTGGGTTGCCAAACGAAATCTGTATCCCAAGTTCACAATCAAGACAAACGTGCATGCACACAACTCTGAAAATGCAGAAACACATGAATCCAGAGCTCATGTGTTACACACTCACAGAGATGTATCACACAATCCCTTGCTTAAGCAGAACGCAGAAATCCTCTGCAACCTCGCTCAAATCAGAACTTGTCAAAGTGAAATGATCAGCAGCGTTGCTTACATGTCTACGGATGTAGAAGATACCCTCTCTTGGTATTTTGATAGTGGGTGTTCAAGACACATGACTGGAAATCAAGCTAGATTTGATAAACTTTCTCAATTTAAGGGAGGCAAAGTCACTTTCGGTGATGGAGGACAAGGCAAGATCCAAGGTGTGGGGAGTTTGGATGGCAGTGACCAGCCACAGTTAGTTGATGTTTACATTGTGGAAGGACTGAAAGCCAACCTTATCAGTGTGAGTCAGCTGGGTGATGAAAGGTTGAAGGTTACATTCACACGTAAAGAGTGTCAAGCACTTGACGCAAACAATAACGTGATTTTATGTGGGGTGCTTTCTGGAAACAATTGTTACATGTGAAAACTATCTGCTACCTGCATGTCTTCGGTTGAATCTCAAATGGAGCTCTAGCACAAGAAGCTCGGAAATATGAATTTCCATGGGATGATGAGACTCTTGAAAGGTGATGTGGTTAGAGGAATTCCGAAATTTGAAAAGCAACTCGACACAGTATGCAGTGCTTGTAACGAAAGAAAGCAAATAAAGGTCCAACATAAACAAGTCTCTGAGATCAGCTCCAAGAAGATCCTTGACTTGATCCATATGGAGTTAATGGGACCGATTCAACCTGAAAGTATTGCTGGAAAAAGATATATCTATGTTTTGGTTGATTACTTCGGGAGAAGTCAGATGCCATTGAAAGTTTCAGAATACTTGCTCTAAAACTCAAAACATCTAAAGGAGACATCATACATCAGGAGTGATCATGGGGGAGAGTTCAAAAAAGACCAGTTTGACAAATTTTGTCAAAGCCCAGGCATTCGTCATCAATATGCAGCTCCAAGAACACCACAACAGAATGGTGTGGTTGAAAGGAATAACCGGACTCTCCAAGAAATGGCAAGAGCCATGCTCCACGGAAACAACGTTGCTCCTAGATTATGTGCTGAAGCAATCAACACTGCATGTTACACAATCAATCGAGTGTATGTGAAACCGGGAAGAAAGACCACACCTTACGAGATCTGGAAGGGAAAGACACCTAACCTAAGCTACTTTCATGTATTCGGGTGTGTGTGTTACATCCTGAACGATAAGGACAACTTAGGGAAGCACCAAGATGATAAAGGATGCAGTTAATGTGGTTTTTGATGACAAGTTAAGCTTCAGTCAGGAGGACGTTACTCACCGAATTGAATGTGTCACACATCAAGGACATGACTCTACAGACCAAGCCTCAAATGATGCAGGAGCAGAAGAGGAGGACGGTGCATATCAAGATCTTCCTTCCAGGCCCCTCATCCACAGGAATCATGATCCTAATGATGTGATAGGAGGTGTCTTTGATGCACGAGTTACCCGCAATAAAAAGATTGACCTCAAAGAGATGGTGAATCTCGCTTGCTTTATCTCCTTCATTGAGCCACGGTCTGTGCAGGAAGCTCTAGAAGAAGACTTTTGGACAGAGGAAATGCATATAGAACTGGAGCAATTCTCACGACTTTAAGTGTGGGACTTGGTTCCAAAGCCTGAGAATACAAATGTGGTTGGAACAAAGTGGATTTTCAAGAATAAGACCGACGAGGAAGGGAATGTCATCAGAAACAAAGCGAGATTAGTTGCTCAAGGATACTCACAGATTGAGGGAATCGACTTTGATGAGACCTTTGCACCAGTAGCTCAATTAGAGTCAATTCGTCTTCTCTTTGGAATAGCATGCAAACTGCATATTAAGCTCGATCAAATGGATGTAAAAAGTGCATTCCTCAACGGGCTTCTACGAGAAGAAGTGTATGTAGCTCAACCTAAGGGTTTCGAAGATCCTCACCGACCTGATCATGTGTACAAACTCAAACGTGCCCTATACGGCTTGAAGCAAGCACCACGAGCGTGGTATGAAAGGCTAACTCAATTTATGCTCAATGCTGAGTTCAAAAGCGGTGAAGTAGATAAAACCCTATTCATTCAAGAACAAGAAAACAACATACTCATTGTTCAAGTATATGTCGATGACATCATCTTTGGGAGCACAACACAAACTCCTGTCAATGACATCGTGAAGACAATGACAACCGAGTTTGAGATAAGTATGGTCGGAGAACTGACATATTTCCTAGGCCTGCAAGTCAAACAGATGGATGATGGGATATTCGTCTCTCAGAGTACCTATGCTAAGAACCTTATCACGAGATTTGGACTCCAGACCACCAAGGTCTCAACCACACCCATGAGTACAACCACCAAGCTATCTAGAGATGAAACTGGAAACAAGGTGGACGAAAAGTTGTATCGAGCCATGATAGGGAGTCTTCTCTACCTCACTGCAAGTCGACCCGACCTGAGCTTGAGCGTTGGTATATGTGCGCGGTATCAGGCGAGCCCACGAGAATCACACATGTTGGCCGTTAAACGTATTATCAAATACGTCAAAGGTACCCTCAACTTCGGACTGCATTGCACCTTTGAAACTAACACAAATCTAGCAGGTTTTTGCGATGCTGACTGGGCAGGATGCTTAGATGATCGAAGGAGTACCTCAGGTGGCTGTTGTCTCCTTGGAAACAACATAATCTCATGGCATAGCAAAAAAACAGAACTGTGTGTCACTCTCCACAGTTGACGCGGAATACATTTCCTTAGGAAGTTGTTGCACACAACTTTTGTGGATGAGACAAATGCTCGTAGACTACAATATCAATTCTGAACCTATGCTTCTACACTGTGATAACATGAGTGCTATCAATCTCACTAAGAACCCTGTACCCCACTCACGTACAAAGCATGTTGACATTAGACACCACTTTGTTAGAGATTTAGTTGAAGAAAAACTAGTTGTCATTGAACATGTTGCATCAGAGAACCAACTAGCTGATATTTTTACCAAGGTACTGGATGTCAACAGCTTTGTGTCTACGCAAAGCTCTTAGTGTCTGCGACCTCTAAATCTGTGTGTTGATTTCGGGAGAGATTGCTGTGTACATAAACCATCCTTGTACTATTCATCTAAACCTCTTGTCCGCAAGTTATCTCAGGAATAGACCTATGGCCACCATGATCTTACACAAAGCCCACATCTGCCTAGTAAGAAGGACATTTGTTCCAGAAGAAGATGCACAACATTTTCATTCTGGTTACAATCACTGTCTGGATTGGGCTGCGGAACACAAGAATCAAGCAAATCTGCTGAAAGTTTCAAATAAGAAAAAGACCGGAAAAGAAACAGATACTCAATTTGGATTAGGATGCACCACATTTTCATTCTAAACATGATGTCTGTCTTGGTCAAGTCAAGAAAAGACAAACTGTGCAAGTATGTGTATCTCATACAAATTCGTATGTCACTCACGGTCTAAACATGATGCACACTCGGCTTGGATTAGGATGCACCACATTTTCTCTCTGAGCACGGTTACTGTCCTGAGCTGGACCATAATCAGCACGCCTTGTTTCAGTGTTACACACCACCTACCTACAGGGTTCCAAGAAAAGATTGAGGTCCTGTGAGAACTTGCTTTGGTCCCACGTCTCCGTCCAGTGATAATCAGTGCTGTGACAGCTACTCGGCTGAGAAACAGCTACAGCATTGGGCGGGTGAGTTGATTTCACGCTAAGTTTTTCGGTTTGATACTTTCTGTTCCAAACACTCTCTTGATCAACACGAGGTAATACGAATGTGCCTCACATGCAGTTGCCTCTGATGCTCAGGTTCTTAGCTCTCTAGTAATTCTTCACTAATACTCTCTCAAGTGTTACACAATATTAGTCGTATGGTACACAGTTAACTATGTGACACAATCTCAAACGTGTGTTACACAGTCCATTGGATTTGTTTTTGCATCTGATATATTTGTTGAGTGTGCTAGAATTCTCATTTGTCTTTCTCTCACGATTTCCGCGAAAGCCAAACTGCTCTCTTCTCTGTCTTGTGTTACACATTTGCAACTGCACTTTGTCACCGCTCGACATGCAGCCCTCTCGCCGGATGACTCGCTCCCAGACTGAACAGCAACTTGTTTCCTCCTTGCGCGCTACACGCCATCGACCGTTGCCGCCATCACTCTCTCCACCGTCACCTCCTACTTCGAACCGCCGCTTGTCGAATCAACACCCCAGAAACAGCTCGATTTGCTCTTCGTCGCCCCTCTCAGCTGCGTGCTCGACGTAAGTGATCCTTATTTCTTATGACTGTAATTGTTCTGAATGCATAGAATTGTTGTGGTTGCTTGCTCTGTGCAAGTTTTGTTTGTTTCAAAAGTGAAAATACTATGTTTGCATTTAAACAACAAGTGTAAGATCCTAATTGTCTCAACATCATCATTTGAAATTTGCTTTTGTGGAAAGGTGCATATGTTTCCGTGCCTTGTGTGTGGTGTATGTTTTTCTTTCAAAAATGTAGGTTGCTTAGATTATCACGTTAAGATAAAAGGGGGAGTATGTAAGTTCATGAAAGTAAGGATCAACAAGGTGTCACAGTGCGTTTGCACACAGAGACAACTATGTGACAAAGGGATATGATGTAGAGACGCATCGATGAGGATTAATGACGTGGCCATCTTTTATTGGAGACATGAGTTGGACGAGATACTTGATGTATGAAGATACAAGATTTGAAGATATCAGCAAAAAGAAAAAGAAGGCAGGATATCTTGAACCAAAACATTTGAAGATATCAGCAAAAAGGAAAAGAAGGATATCTTGCAAATAATAAGGTCAAGGAGTATATATAGGAGGGTTAGGTTACCCTAGCTAGATGGGCCTCTTGACGACAGAAAAACGTTAGATTGAAAGCACAAGAGATTCTTGTGGCTTTAGTTGGTGAGTGAAAAAAGAGTGCAGCTCAACTGTTGTTGAGTCACGTGAGTTGGGTATATTAGGGATTGGTCCGTCTCGAGTTTGTGTAAACATCGAGTAAATCGGATTAAACAAGTCTGTATAAGATTGTTTAAGAAATTCCTAATAAACGGTTTTTTGAATTTAGTTCATCTACACCTATTTTACTTTGAGTTCTACAAGTCTCGATTCTACAGCAGATACAAATAGTACAGGTGGAAGACTCCACTCGCCATCATCAAATCTTGGTCTTGCCGCCACTGCATGAATAAAACCAAAATAGCCAGCTCTAGCAAAGAATAGAAGAAAAAACGACAATACAAATCCGGACAATGCTCAATGATTTTATCCTATGAACGGAAATTATTAGACGACCAAACGCCGGAGAGAAATCCGAATTTGATCGGAAAATATAAACAAGAGTAAAGAGAGTTTCGTTCTCTAAAAAATTAAACAGAAAGAAGATGTAGTGTTCAAGCCCATCAAAAGATGTTTTTTTAAGAAAACTGAAACTAACTAAACCTAGCCATTATCGTTGTTCTCATCAATCAACATTCGGTCTTCTTCTATTTCTTTTGCTAGTTACAACTTTTTCTCTATTCATGCTTATGATCATGTTTGTTTTGGCATCGAAATGGTACTGAATTTATGAGATGATGTTCGTTTAATCCAATTAAAATATAACATGTAGATGGAGCATTTGAATGATTTATAAAAACTCAGGCCAAAAATTTGAAATTATCTTCGATTAGTTTTGAAGGAGCATTCAGATGCAGCTGATCCAAACAAAAAATTTAAATGACGAAAATAACCTATTTACAATAAAGAAAAATTACTGATAAAAAATTACAATAAAATAATTTTTTTCCTAATTCTTTTTTTTCAAACCTTTTTTTCAAATTTTCTTTTCAAAGTTTTTTGTATGAAGCTATTATTAAAAAGTGACTAAATTTTTTTTTCGGAAATTTAGTAAAAAAAGACATTTTATAAAGCGCTTCCTAAATATTAGTAAAGATAATTTTTTATCAAGGATTAAAATTAATTTGGTTAAAATTAATATTGAAAATATAGTTAGGTAAAAATATGTGAATTTTACAATTTTTCTTATGAAATTCATCTTAATGGAGATGTAAATTCATAAAAAAAATAATACTATATAAAAGTTACTATTTGTGGCTCTACAAATGGTCCACGTCAGCAAAAATTTGTATCTTTGGCATTGACACGTGTCATCTATTAAAAAAACGGATCAAAATGTTGGGCCAGACAAACAAAAATTAGGCCACAAAAATATTTTAAACGTTGGGCCATGATTTTTTGCCATAAATGACCTCATCATAAAAAAGATGAGATCCGTTTATTTATTATAATCACGATTCATCTTTTCCCTATTTTTTTGACATCTCACGATCCAGTTTCTCCAAATATCCTTCTAACATATTCAACATCATTCACCGATGACTTTTTAACGCCTAGAGCTTCTGCCGACGAAGTGATATCACCGAAGGCTGACGGACCTTCAGGAGAGGGACCCATCGCCAAACATGGCGGAGCATCTCCTCATGGACCCATCTGCGACGGCAACTTTACATTGATCCCGGCGGAGAATGAACCGGTGCGGCAGCTTGAAGAGGGGGAGCAAATACACTATCTAAATAGTACGACAAACATAAATTTCACTAATCCCTAGACAGGGATTTTGATTTTTGTTCTCTTCTACAAACGATTTTGATTCCATTCTCTTAGTATGTTGCCTCTTTCCAATTGATCTGTCTTTTTGATTAAGTTTTTCCTTTTGTGTTAATTTGTAGCAGCGGGATATGATTTCAGGATTCGAATTTTGGAGTCGCAGTCAAACTCCGGAGACTAAACTAGTTGAAAGCTACCAACTCCCACCCATAGCTTCGCAAATTTTATGCATTTACTTAAGGTATGAATCTGTAAAGGATGGTTTATAAAGTCTTGTGATTTTGGCATTGAACTAATTATTTTGTTTGTAGTCGAGTTTTAAGTTGTCGATTTTTTTTTCAAATAATGGAGTTGGATGGATTTAGTTTGAATATTTGATTTCAGATTTCAAAACACACTAATCTTTTAGACCTCACAAGTGTGAGGAGCAATAACCTTTAACAGCAGCAATTTAAATCACTATGAGTTAGCTCTCAAGATATTTTTCTGTACTGAATGATGGTGGATTATTTGTATGGAAAATTACTTTTTTGTATTTCTCCACTATTAATGTGTGGTTTATAGTCCGAGGAATGATTCATTTCTTCCTATTGTTGCTAATGCCTAAAAAAACTCAGATGTAAGACTTCTGTGTTACGTGAACAAGCCTCTATTAATGATCTCTCCTTCATGTAGCTTCTTTACATTTGTGGCAACTTCTGGAACAATTTGATGGCGACACGTGATAAGGTACTGAAGCAGAGTTTCTTTTTTGTTCTTTGTACTGAAACAGAGGTTCTTTTTTTTCTTTTTCTTTTCAAGGTAGTCATTTATCAGAATGGCTTTTGGTGGAAGGAATGCAAAGATAATGATTTTAATGTTCGTGGTGGAAACCAACTTATTACTGAGATGCATGAAGTCTTGAAGTTGGTAATTGAGCTTCTTCCAACTTCACCTGCTGACGATAATCAGCTGGCATTGGAAAACGAAAGCTTTTTTGTCAATCAGCCTGATCTTTTGCAAAAAATTGGAGCAGACATGATTCCTGTTATGATTCAGGTTATTTCTGACATACACTATTGTTGAGTTACTGAAGAATGCTAACATTTGAAGTTACTTTGGTTTCTTACTCTTATATTGCGGAGATGTAAGTTGATAGTGCATTTCATGATGCTGCAGTGTTTTGGCGGGCATTCTGTCAAGGAAAGATCATCATGTGGTTTTTGTATCACTACAGATTGCTCAAGTGCTTCTTGAGAAATGCATATATGCCTTTTTGAATTCCTTTATAAAGGAGGGTGATTATTGGAGCACTCTTAAATTCTGATAAGGGACAACATAATCCAGTATCTGGTTTCATTCAAGGATCATCAGACCTTTCACAAAAGCCTATTACGAAAGAGATTGTGAAATACTTGTGCCAGTCATTTGAAAGATCGCTTTCCTCTTCTCCACAGACATGTAAGATTGAAAATAATTTTGTCTACATTCTTGCAGCACGTATCAAGGAGAGTTTCTTTGGATATGAAGTATTCAACTCTCATAAAGGCTTGATAGATGTCCTCGAAAACCTCAAGAACGTATCCGTAGCACTTAATGATTTGATGACTATGCCCATTGATGGACATGTCCTGCATGGGGAGAAGTTCTTCACATGGAAAAGCTGAATGGAAAGGGGTCTGTGTCCACTTTTGAATTTAAAGAGAGTAGAGTTGTAAAGGCACTGGCAAATCATTTGTCCAATGGACTCTACCAAATGAAACTTAGCAAAGGCGATCCTGAATGTGATAGTTTATCATTTGTTGGTAAGAGATTTGAAGTATTCACAACATTGTTTTGGTCTGACGGCGAGGGAACTTTATCCGTGTTAATACAAAAATTTCTAATTTATTAATTTATCAAATATTAGTTTTTAACTACAACAACCAATTGAAAATTAAATAATTATGATATTGAAAGAATAATATTTCATTCCAAAAAATGGACAATAGGTAAACATATTTATCTCCTACGATACAATGCTTTTTAAAAGGAAATAATAAGAAAATATTACCATCTTTTATAAAATATGTTAAAGTTCATATGGAAAAAAATATTTTATAAACGGAAGAAAAAAATCTTGAGTTTTTAACTCTGAAAATCTTCGAAAGTAAAAAATCATAATCCAATAAATTAAATTATAAATGATTTATAATGTGATTCTAATTTGAAATAAAACTAAGTAACATTCAAAAAATATTTTAGTATATTATCATAGTTATCTATGCATAAATTCACATCATTTAGAAATTTATGATACTTTGGAAGTATATATGTACATGAAAATGTTCCTAAAATTGTTATCTTATATAATAAATATGCCACACAAAAACATATACTATCCAAAATAAACTTAATTTGCTATTATATTTGGATGGTTTATCTAATTCAACTTCCAGATGCATAAACGAACAAGTCCTACTTTCTTTCCGAATAGCAGATAAACAAAAATACGTTAATAATTTTAAACTTGAGACGTTTACATACTGGCACACTTTCTCAAGTTTTTTTACAAAAAAAACACTCCTAACTATTGACACACTTTTATCACTGTTCATTTTTTTAATCTTATTTTGCCCCTTAGATAAAATCTTAAAACTCACACCACAATTTTTATTTTCTTTTAATGTATTTTGGCCATTATTGATTATTCTTCTTTTCCTTCTCCTCGTTCTTTTTTCTTCTTTTTTTTTACTTCTTTCTCTTTTTTTCTTCTCCTTGTTCTTCTTATTCTTTAGTATCAAAATATATACAATACATCAAATCTTCTCATAATCTGGATGTCTTTCTCCTTCACCAACCCATTCCATCGATCTACATTTATTATTCATAATGTTTTACAAATTTTTTACTTCACAATTTTTAATTGTAATCTTTCTTATTTTCTTCGTCTTCTTCTTCTTCTTCTTCCTCATGTTTTTCTTCTGTTTGTTTTTTGTTTTTATTTCTTTGTTTGGATTAGGATAAAAAGTATAAAAAATATGAAAGAAATAACACATTAATTGATTATGATGATGAAGATAAGTGATAAAAAAATACTCAATCAAGATGCCGTGAAAACAAACATCTAATGATGATAAAAATAGAAGAAAATGACACATAGTATGGTGAAGGTTGAATACTAAAAGATGCATTCCAAATGTTTGATAAAATGCAATTGAATACATGCCGTGGACAATAAGCCGTGAACAACATACCGTGGACAACATGTTGTGGACAACGTTATCATGTCCACACCATCATGTCCACACTATAATGAATTGATGGACGTTAATTTGTGGACGAATGAGATGAACAGACAACACTCTGTAGCCGAGTGAGTTGAATGGACAATACTTTGTAGATACGTTTTTTTGATGTGACAAAATCTTAATTATCAATGAATATTTATGACTTTATAAAAATAATGATAGGTTCTATTTGAATCGTTGAGTGGTATGTAAGACAAAAGAAAGTGATGAATAATAATACAATCAAACAAATAAAAGCGATTAGGTCATAATTCCATTTTTTGTCTTTTTTGTCATTTCCATGGAGTACGTCCACATTCATACCATGATATGTTATCTTGTCCACGCTAACATGTCACAACCTCATGTCAAAGTCATTGTGTCCAAGATTCCGTATCCACAACCACATGCCCTTCCTTCAAATTGATTGTTTTTCCAATTCCATTAAGCCTAATCGAAAGTATTGCTACTATTCAAGGACAAAAATATCTGTAAAACAAAATAAAGACATTGTCTATCTCATGTTGAATAAAGGTGAACAACGATGGATCAGAGCTGAGTGGACAAGACTTTGTGGACAAATGAGGTGGGTGAAAAAGAATTTGTGGATGAGTGAGATGAATATACAACACTTTGTAGCCAAATGAGTTGAATAGACAACACTTTGTGGATACAATTCTGTGAGAAGACAAAATTTTAATTATCAATGAATATTTGATTACATCATAGAAAGAAGTAGAAGATTCGTGAGAAAAACCAAGATCATGAAAAGAGATGAATATGCATATGTTATCTTGTCCACGACCTCAAGTCCACGATCTCCACATGCATTTTGTCGAACACTTTGAAGGCGCTTTCTGTTTTTTTATGACTTTGTCAAAATAATGATGATTTCCATTTGAGTTGTTGAGAGGTATGTGAGACAAAATAAAGTGATGGATAATAACATAATCAAATAAATAAAAATGATTAGGTTACAATTTCATTTTTTGCTTCTGTCACTTTCATGGAGTATTCTCTTCTCTTTCCCCGATTTGGCTAAGACTTTCAAGAACAATTTGATAGAGAATGTTTGATTATGTGTTGTAGTTTCTAGATTTTTTGAAAAAGAAAAAAAATTAAAGTTTGTCAACTCATAAAAAAAGTCGAAAAAGTGAATTGAGAGAGAGAAAAAGAAAAAGAGAAAAAAAAGAACGAAAAAAATAAAGAAAGAGAGAAAAAAAGAAAGAGAGAAAAAGAAAAATATTTAAAGGATATAAAAGACTTTTACTTTATAAAAAGTGTGCCAAATTTTGTAATTGTAAAGTTAAAAGGTGTTTTTGAATGTAATATACTCTTAAAACTTATCGTTGGACAAAGTCTTATTTACATGTCAATTTTATCATCAATTTCTATTGGTTTCCTACTTATTATTATTTTTTGATATCAAGTCTTTACTTAATTGTCTTATACATGATCAAAATTTACAATTTTATGATACATTTTCCTTTTCCATGTGAGTGTCAAATGAAACATCTTTTCGAACTCTAAATGGGTTATAAATTTATTATTTGCTAAATATTGATTGATTAAAAAAAGAAAAAGAGCAATTATTGGATTGAGATTTATCAATTTGAGATAAAATTGTAGACTTTTGTAAGAAAAAAACATGGTTCCTGAAAACCGTAGGAGAAAAATGAGATATGAATCAAGTAAGATGAAATTAAGATATGAAAATGATTGAATCAAAAGCTTTCATTTTATAGATTAGTAATATCCATTTGGTTCTCATTACAAACATTTAATACGGTTGGTTAATTTTTTTTATACTAAACTAATAGTTTTCTCTAAAGAAAAGTGGGTGATAGTACCAAAATATGTGAAACTAATAAATTTCTCTAGTAATTTTACACACTTGACTTCGTCTTCTACTTATAGTTTATGCTGCTTGTACTGAAAAATGATTTGTCAATTGCTCAACAAAAGAAAAACTAACATTTTGAGTGCTGTGTCACTAATTAAATGCACTGAAGCATATGTGCAAACTCATAGATAATTGATATGATTATTTTATCAGTAAAGTTTTTCCTTTTGTGAGAAACATAAGATTGGGTTGGTCATAATAGATGGACTTTATCAATCTAAAGAAGCCAAGAGAAATAAGAAACATAACCAACTTGCATAATTATCATGTCAAAAACTTTTACAATCTATTGGATATGCAACTTGGATAACCAATTTGGTTGCATTCCATCTTCGAGTCCCATTGATTTATGTCATCAGCTTGATCAGTTTTGAGATTATACGAGTTTTATCAAGAGCATATTAGTCATGTCGAACTAATTAATGAATGACTAGTTTTTGTTGTTGAAAAAGATTTGTTTAGTACGTGAAGGTTCCAAAATATGGAGGAACGTATGATCAATTTATAGTATATTTTATTATCAGAAACATTTTATATATTAAGACTATATTTATTTTAATAAAATAATTTTGTTATTTTGTGTCCTGGGTTAAAAATAATTTTTGTATGTGCCACTGTTACTAACTCTACATTTTCCAAAATTCAAATATATTTTAGATAGCTAATATCTCTACTAATTATTGTTATATCATTTGCCAAACAATATTTTGAAGAAAAACAATATACTTAAAGCTTTTATGATTTTTCAAAGTATGAAGAAGCTTTTTACATTACTCAGTATTTTAAAAAAAAATTATTGATCCACAAAAAATATTTATTATTTTTGGACTTAATTATAAAATCCAAAAGAAACACCATAAAACTGAATAAAACAGGGCAAAAACAAGATAAGTTATAATTCATTATTGATATACAATACCTGTGCTGGATTTATTTTTTCACTATTATTATACAATTATTGTGCTATATATTTTTTTTAATAAAGTTCTTTTACCTATGTTTTAACCATGAAATTTGTTACTAGTTTAAGAAATAAGGTAATAAAAAGGTAAAACTAAAATAAAACAATCATTGTTTGTGTAGATTTTCTCATAACTCTAAATATATAATCTCATTTGTATTTAATGAGTTTTTCTTCATGTCTTGGTTGGATTATTATGATTTTTGGTAATATTTTATCCACCAAAAGCAACTTTTACGACATTTCCTTAGACTCTCTAGAAACCTAAGCACCACATCTTGAACATATATTCTTAGTAACCAAAAATCCATATTAAAATCCAAATCAAAATAAATCAAACATGAAAAAATCAATGTTGGTTGCTTGTATAAGTTTACTGGTTGTTCTAAAATGATGAATAATCGAAATGGCGATAGACATTGTGCAATGGCACAAGCCAAAGTGATACAGTCATGCTTGCATCAGGCAAGTAGACTATCAGGACAATATCTCTGCAGCTGTTTCCAAGAAATTGTAGGGTTGTCTCCATATGAAAAACTTATCGGTTTGCCAGAACTTTGTCACATTCCTAGAGCAGTTCCTTTTAACCCCAAAGTGAACTGTGAAGTTATTCAGTATATTCCTTTTTAATATACTTTGAAGATTTTTTTTTTGATGTTTTGCATTATCCAATAGAATTTTTAAATTTATTTATAAAATCGAATTTCAAAACATTACCAGTTAGTATGCATTACGTTAACTGGGTGGACTCGTATGGAACCCAACAATTAGTAAATTGATATATACTGTAATTTAATTAATTTAAAAAATTTATGAATTTATTTTAGTTATATAAAGTAATATATTGACCAGCACGTTTCGGGGATTCAATGTTATATTATGTTTAATATTTATTTAATAATTATTTATTTAAATAAATTTATTAGATTTTTTTATAAATTTTTGAAGTGTAAATATTTTATAACATATAAATCTAATTGGTGATATGTTTATATGGAATTTTTTAGCAGAAAAATTGCAATAGATATAGAATTTTTAAAAGAATAGTAAGATAATTGATGATTGTTTAAAAATAAATCGGATCGAATCAAAATAATTTTTTTATAACATTTGATGGTTTCTAAACAAATCTTATTGGATAAAATGATATTTATTTAAACTTTGCAATATTGAGTACCATGCTACCCATATGACTTACTTAAAAGAAATGTTATTATTGGCAATATTATTTAACACATCCAACAATAAAATAAAAAAATTTAAGAACATATCTATAAATGTATAATTGTGATTCAATCATTTCCAAGAGAGGTAGCTGTTGGTTACCTAATGTTAACTTTAAAAAATTTTAGCATGCATTAAAATTGGTATTTTTATCCATTTTTGTCGACAAGAGCCATCATTTAATCATTTAAGATGATTCCGAGAATCAAGAAGGAAAAGTAAAATCTATGTGACTAGTAAACGATTGCTGAAGGTAGATCATCCGAGCCAATTTGTTCGTTATAGTGTTGTTTGTCCTTGAAATGTAAGTAATCTAAAAAATGGTGAAAAATTTCTTACATCTCTTAAACTCCTCGAGATGAATTGCAAAGGCTGGCCATTGCATTGGTTCTGACACTATCTTCACATCTTCACGAACTCTGAACAGTCTGTTGTAAAAGTAACCTTCTTTTGGTTTGCCACGTGCATACACTCCATAGCCCAGATGAAGATCTCCAATTCTGCATATAGTAGCTGATTCGAATATTTTTTGTTCCTATCCAACCGACCATACCCGAATAAGTAGTATTATATTCTTGTCATGAGAAAACGTCTCATTTTCTCCATTAACCATCTGGAAAACACCATAGACCAGACTCAATTGGAAATCACTTTCCCCCACACCAGTCGATGGATCTTAGGCCACACCCTCCAACTTGTTTGTATGTGCCTCTTCCCATAACGAAGCCTCTGTCTTTGCAAACGAAGCCTCTGTCTTTGCAAGTGGTAACTGGTCATATGCAAAGTTATTTATTGATATCTTTATAACTGAAACTCTTGATATAAATAGATATTTTAAGATATAAATATCTTATAATACAAATTAAATTTATCACATTCATGTCTTTATCATATTATTTAAATTATTTTCATAATAAGAATTATTAGAAAAAAAAATTGAATCTTTGTCAAAAAACTTTTTTGTGAATATTCATAAAATTCACAACTGAATCAATAGTAACTGAAACATTTCGTAATCTTCTTTTTATTATTTAAAACCAAAAAGCCATAATATTATTTGTAGTATTTTTAATTATCTCAATTATTATTTTCTATCAAAATATTATGATAATTTTATTTTATTTTTATTAAATATTTTTTGATTATGTTAATTTTTTATTGTATTTTATATTATTTTCTCTTATTTTTTATAAAAGTTTATCTAAATTCATCCAAACTACAGTAAATATAAGTAAATAAGTTCATCATATTATTGGGTCTCCCCATTGACTCTCTTTGATAGACTCTTCTTTAAATTCTTGTTCGTAGTTGAAATATTGTCAGTGTTTGTTTCCTCATCTTGTTCATCTGCATTAAACTAGTAGTCGTAAGACTTTAAGATCTTTTGGCGTGGTGACCCTTAATAAAGCAAAGTAGAGTTGACCATGGCTAAATAACGGATTGGAAAATTATAACACAACTCTATTCAAAGTCTGTCCTTGTTAATCATCATTGTATAGGAGATTCCAACGGAAACTATCATCTTCTCAGGATGAACGAATATTGTGTATCTTTAGGAGAGAGGATAATTTTAGGGATCAAACTTTTTTACGCTCTTTAGTATTTGAAAGGACTCTGCTTCAATAAATTTACTTCCCATGTAGGTGACAATAAGCCTTGTTCTATTGTATAACCCTTTTTTTTGGTTGAAATTTTTAATTAGCATGATTGGAACCCTAACTTTTAGGCATAGTCGATATGCTGGTAATCCAGGAAATGTAAAGCATTCAAAGACTCTAATGGATAAGACATTTACATACCGTTTTCATGTGCTTCATCTTGGCCAATACTGTCCCCACTTAAATTTCAATGGTATCTTCTTCCTCTTATTTTCTTTATGCCATTGTTCTTTTCTGAAGCAACTCCATTTCTTACTTAAGAATCCATTCGGAAAATCTTTTTTCTTTTGTGTGAATTCTAATACTTTTTTAAAAGCAATTATTTTTCACAGGAATCCAATAGATAATAGATAAGAACGATTGATTGCTCCTCCCAACGTTTGTTGTCTTGTTCCTTGTGGTATCACTCGTAATATTTTCCTAAAACGTCCTCTTTGAAGTACCATTTTACCACCAGATGGTTTGTTTGCAGCTGTTTGATCTCCTTATGATAGAATCTCGCATGGTTCGATCTAATGCATCAAATATATATCGGTGTACCATAGGAGCCTAATCCCAAATGACAACTTCCACTTTACTTAGTAAATGAGCTTGGCTTGACCCGTGTTTGATGTCGCAAAATCATTTTATGTTGTGGAAGTGGTTTTCAAGTTCAGTCAGGAGGTATTCTTTTAGTTGTGCTTCTTCGAGTTCTAGCTGAGGTAAATCAGGACTCTTCGTTGCTTATGCACATGATCTTCTTCCATGCACTTCCAGCAATTAACCCAAAGATTTTTCGGTTCCGAGAACTCACAGTAAATCAAGATTAAGAAAAATAGGCTGCAAAGCAGATATGGTGTCGCCCATATGATGCTTCATCCATAGCATCATGCCATTCTTTGTCTTCATCTGGCAACCCTCTTGCATAGCATCATGCTTTACAACTTTCATGTAGAACCCCTCCTATCATCTTCAGATCATCGAAACTTGTTGGCCCTCTTAATATGTTGACCAATATTCGTAGATAATACAAATCTCCGTATGTAGAGTGAATGTTATTGTTTTTCTCGTTTCTGTTTCCGTTGTGAATACTTTTTTGAGTAGTATCCCAAAGAAAATATGTTGGAATCTCCACATATCGTATTTGTCTTACATCCTCAATGATTATATTGCGTTTGATCCTTTCTCTAAGCATCGTTCGACCATGTCCATAACGAAATTCTACATTTTATAAATTCTCATCTTGATCAAACATTGCGGTCTATTGTCCTGGAAGGTGTACTGGTAGCTTTTGGGTTGGTGGATTGTAGTTATGTGTTAAGAATATTATTATCTTTGTATCGTCCTTATTTGTCCACTAATGTAAGTCTTCAAGTGTCTTTCTTTGTAACTGACATGCTTTATATTTTTGACATTTATTTTGTTTATAATATAAATTATTAAAGATGGTATGCATTGGAACCTTTCCTTTTTATGTATAGTCTTTAATGTCTATGAATTTTTTTTAATTTTGATGTATCTCCGTATTAAGGGATTCCCATGGATGTTTGCTTTTACACATAAAATGATTTGTAAGAAAGTATTAACAATCTTTAAACATTCTTGTAAATGACTATTTCAGATTTTCCTTGTGTAGAAGTTACATGTGGGATGCCCGTTCGGTTTTCTTTGGTAGTCGTTTGTAATTTTTGTCTGTTAACATATTATTTGTTAAGTGCTATAATTTAGTGATATGTTTATTTGAAGTTTATGTTTCATCTATGTAGAATATGTACAGTTGTGTATTTAAAATTAAAAGATTAATGAATTAGAGAATAGTAGATTATGTGGATTTCTTTAAACTTAAAGCAGGATTTTAAAGAACAAATGTATATAGCCTTGAAATTGGAGTTGAATGTGTTTCGTTATTGGTTTTGTGCCATGGGTCTGTGTTTTGAGTTTTAAACAATAAACGACTGAAATCTTTGTACTTCATAAAATATTGATTTTATACAGAATTTGTTCTTTTTTAAACCAGATATATTTATTGGACTGTTTATTTGATATATATTGATGTTTTTTTTGGTTTGAATCTAATCTAACGATGAAACCTTTGGCGTCATGTTTAACATACAATTTAACATGTTACTATTATAAAATTACTAAATTTAAATTATACTACTGTATAGAGTTTTGTTGTCTTTAATTAGTCTGGCTCTCAGATATTGAACTTATAATTGTTGCGTCCCATTATATTGTTATTCAGATATAGGTTCTTAATTTTGTTACACCTATGATACTATTAAGTTGTACTTTATTTCTCAAATATTAGGCGTTAATATTATTATTTGATCCATACAAAAAATTCAATTGTGTAAGTTGTTTAAGTTTGTTTTCTATTTATCGGGTTCTCTTATATCTTAACTAGACCAATATCATCAAAAGAAACCAAACACCATCCTAAAACGTTTTCATTTGCATAAAGAATTAACAATTTTGAAGGCAAAAACAAAAGTTAAAAGCAAGTAAAGTCTCTAGGAATATCCATAATCTCTTGTCAGCATGGCGGGCTAGGGATTCGATACAGCCACCGGGGAAGAACAAACATAGAAAAATATGATTCTGAGAGGTCCATCTCTCAGATTGTATTGAACAGAACTCAGAGTCTGACCATCTCTGCTACGTTCCAGCTCATTGTGAAGCTCAAAATCCTCATTGTACTTCCTCCATAAGTTGTGCTACATCTTTTGAAATTGGGTTCTATTTCCAAATCAGGGCAAGGTATAACTCGGCATTGATTCTCAGAACCGTAGAAATCGTAGGATACAACAACATCTTGATGGTCTAGATTGAGGCCTAGCCAGTGAAGGTTTCCATTCAAACTTACGGGATCGAGATGATTGAGACTAATCAAAGGGAGAGGAGACTGGAGAATTTTGGAACTCCACGAGCCTGTCTCTGATGAATACATAGTGAGAGCTACGAAACATTCGGTGTTCTTGTATCTTGTTCCGACCAGAACAACTTTGAAACCTAGAACGACGCCGTCTTCAGTTCGCGTGACGAGTCTTGCGTGGCTGAATAGTACATCTGATTTAACAAACCCTAATCCCTCTCTAAACCCTAGAAGAGAAGTAGGTGGAGTAGGGATTTTGACGCGTTGTTTTGAAATAGGATTAGCTACGTAATAGGTTTGATCCACGGGGTAAGTCGTCACGTAGAGCAAAATCAATCCGACATCGGTATAAGCCACGACTCTAAAGTTTTGTTTCCGATGCCAGAGTCTGTTTATTTTCTTTTTGGACTCTAATCTCGAGGCTATGAAAGAGGAGACGTAAGAGCCAAGAGATCGTTGAAGTCCCCAAACTTTGCATCCGTAGTGAGCCACGACTTCTTCCGGTGGATCTCTGCACATGATAGACCATGAAGTGTGCGAGTTTTGATGATGAGACAGAAAAGTCTTTCGGAAAAACGGTGATTCGATGATCGATTTCCATTGCTTGCAGACTACTTTTGAAGTCGTGATGGTTATTAGTGGCAATTTCACAAGTATAATAACCAATCGATCATCTGTGAAGGAATTTATATTCTTCATACTTCTCTATTTTTTGTCGCGTTTTTGGGATTAGGGTTTATTGTGTTGCTATGACTGATGGTTAATTTTAATGATCGATACATTTATATTTATATTAGGTGAATAAACGCGTACATACGCGGGTATGTTTTAAATTATATTTTTAAAAATCATTTTTGTTTAAATATTTTTTTGGTGTTATCTTTATATTGAAAAAAATTCAATTAATATTTTTGTAATTGTTATATTGTTTTCATTTTTTTAATCTAAATATGTATCTATAGTTGACTTTTTGTGCAACTTTTTCTTTCATATTTTGTATACACACAGATTTTGGAGGAGTAATTAACTTCTGGTATGCATTGTGGGTTTTCAAATTATTGGAGGTAATGGGTTTTAACATTTGGATATAAAAACATACTGTTGCCAAAGGCTCGCACATGCCTCTTTCGGAGAAAGACGTCCCAAATGTTAAAACCCATTAACTCCAATAATTTTGAAAGCCCAAAATACATACCAGAAGTCCACAAAGGCCCGTTGCGGAAGAATACGTCCGACAAGTCAAAGCCCACGAAGCCCAAATGGTTTCTTAACAGACGACGTCGGCGGTGACCCAGAGATTCCGCCGGAAAGTTGCGAGTGAAGGGTTCGATGCAGGAATCAGTCAGCAACGACGCCAATGAGGGAAAGCATGAAAAAAAAATCAATCAGTAGTCTGAAGATCGGGTTATAACGAACCCTTGGTTAGGCAAATCAATTGCAGGCAGAATAAAAAATTTAGGAAAAATTGATATTTGACTTACATAGAACTCCTCATCGTTCACTCTGGTTTGGTTTTCTCGGTCTCTCAAACTCAACATATAAAGCAACGCCTACTCGCCGTTGCAAAGATTGGAGGATCGTTTTTGGGACCGTCGTTTGCGATACTCTTCGCACGCGGTAGTAGGAATTCAGACGGTTTGCTGGATCGAAAGACTTACAGGGACGTATTACGGTGAACAACAATCGGCAACACTAATTGAAGAGAAGAAGAAAAAAATGACGGCTAGAATACAGAAGAAGAGTCGAGCTCCAGTTGGATCTCGACGGCAAATCCTAGAGGAGACGTTGCGGTGGAGGCGACGTTCGGGTGGAGAAAGAAGATAGGGTTAATTGTAATTGGATTTGTTTTTGGGAAAGTTTAGTTTTATTTTTTTCGATTTGTTTAGTGGATTTTTTTTTCATATTTGTTCATTCAATTTGGATTTAGTAGCCCAAACAATAATTCATTAACTCAGATTCTGACACGTGGTAGTTGGGAGAAAATTGTTTTGGCTGATTTTAATTAGTAGTATT
This sequence comes from Schrenkiella parvula, assembly GCA_000218505.1. Classification (NCBI taxonomy): domain Eukaryota; kingdom Viridiplantae; phylum Streptophyta; class Magnoliopsida; order Brassicales; family Brassicaceae; genus Schrenkiella; species Schrenkiella parvula. The sequence goes on along the minus strand of CM001191.1, from coordinate 8,846,519 downwards.
TAAAGTAAATGGAACAAACATAATATTATTTTGATTTTGATATGAAAAATCCGAGTTCAACAATATTCATTCTATGTTTTGAAATACACTCATGTTACGTTATTCCATCAAAGATCTAAACTTGTGGTGTTGTTATTCCTTGTAAGCAGGAAAATGTAAATGTATTTAACTCTTTCAATAGATTCGACGAAAAACTTACAGTGCTTGGAATATCTTTTCATTTTATTATTTCTTATAATTTAAAGTAAATGGAACAAACGTAATATTGATTTTGATTTTGATTTTAACTACGATGTATTCTATTTTTATAAATCTATACCTTCAAAAGAGATCATGAGTATTAGATGAGTAAGTGAAATGAAAAAAATGCTAATAATAGCCGTTTGTTTCTTTATGTTCCACCTCATCCTTTTTATAATTCGAAACGTTGTTTAATTGCTTGTGTGGTTAGGAGAAAGAGAAAGGAGAACGTAAAAGAAGGAAGACACGAAAACAACACAAAAGGATTTGGTTGGTTTGCTTTTAAAATGCTAATTGACAGATGCATACGGGTAAGAAGGCGTGACTCCCTCTCCTCCCTTCCCCTTTTAGTTTTCCCTTTATATATTTAATTCCAATTCACTCCAAACCTCATCATCCCTAGTTTTTGATCGATGGAGGGCTCGTCTAAAAGCCATAAGCGCAAGAAAATAGACAAGCATATGAAAAAGAACAAAAAGAGACATGTTATCAACAACATTATTAACGTGAATCCTGAGGGAAACAAGATAGAGGTGAAGAGATCAAGCGGGAGTACTGAGAATTGTGGGCCGGAGAGTTTGGGAGTGTTTGAGTTCCCATGGATGAAGGAGAGCATGATCTCCACATCCCTTGATTGGAGTCTACCGGGATCTCTTTTTCCGGTCATCGATGATGGAAATGACATGTTTGAAGGGATTAGTGAAGTAAGATGGCCAGTGAAAAGGGTTAGTAATGAAAGTTTGGAGTTTGAGGCACTTGAATACATTTGGACTTCTATTTCTGATTAGATTGAAAAATTTGTTAGCGGTTTACTTAGAGTTGCATTGAGGCTGAGTCTAGAACCAAACAAGATTTCCACGAAACATTTTTTCTTTTCTTTTTTTTGTTCATTTTGTGTTTGTTGATATGTAAAAAAGGAGTAGTAGGGAAAGAATAGGATATGGTTATTTAGATACAAATAAGTTTATTCATTTCTTTATTGAAATTCTTATTGGATTTTTGCAAAAGTTAGAGGGAATATCGTGGTTTGTGTATTGATCATATTAGCAAGTTTAGAACGGATTAGGTTAGAGAACCCTAGGTTAAGAAATAACATTGTATCTACGAAATAAATAAAATATGTGATATATCTTTCTGTATAACACTTTCCCTCAAGTGTGGAACGAACTATATTGTTACTCCATTTATTAACTTGGTCGGAGAACTAGTTAAGGCCTCTATTTTCTTTTTATGATAAATTAAGCGAAGAAGACCAACTAGGCAAATTTGACAATATATCTTTAGTTCTGATATATGGCTTATAGCTTACAATAATACCTCAAAATGATGAGGAAATCAAGTCATCATCAACCAAGGAACACGGAGAATACACCAATATGCTGACCAAGACCCTTGGAAAGGACCAACCCAAGTGTACCAAAGACATAGGTGCTTTTCTTGGAGCATACCGACCTAACCAGGAGGACTTAAGCTACAAATCGACTTGTTCTACACGCTCAACTCATCACGTAATCACGTAGAAGAAGAACTGGTTTTAAAAGCCTTTCACATGAAGAAGATATTTAACTTACAACTCGGCGCGATTCCAGTGATCCCGAAGAAGACCAACATGTACATATTGAAGCATTCCAATGAAACGAACAGGAATTAGGCTATAAACCGACATATTTTGTATTACTTACTCATCATAGGCACGCTAAGAATTGGAATCACATCAATACAGGTTCAGATGAGAAAGTTATGGGATTTCTAAACCAGATGTTAGCCAGCTTTCCTTATTTAGAAGATCACATGTTTAGTAATCTTCAAACCCATACTTGGCAACCAGGAGAGACACTAAACCAAAGCTATAGCGTTTTGGCATCAACCTTAATGCCTCCATACGACCTTAGATGTACCACACCTCACCAGATTACACGAATCAACCAGAAGCTCTACTTACCATCTTTGGACCTCCTTGCCTTCGAAGTCCAACGGCTCTTTCCAGATCAAGACCAGGGCGTTTTCATTTATTTCTTTTGCATCCATAATGTTCCAGAGAATCTCACATTTCTTTTTAAGCCATCCAGATACAAATGAGACCTTACTTGCCACATTTTAGCTGATTCTCTCATTAAGGCACAGCGGCTAGTTTTTACATTTATTGTTCGATTTCCTTCTTATTTATGCTTTAGAGAATTGTTCAAGAGATCTATATAAAGCTTAGCTCGACCATTTGTACAAGAACACTTTCATTCAACTAAGTTAATACAATGCATTTGCTTCTTCTTCAAAGTGTCTCTTTGAGTTATTTTGTCTTTAGATTTATTTGAGTGATTCAATTGTTTCTATAGATTATAGAATTATGATTGTTTGAGTGATTCAGACAAATCTTGTTCTCCAAGGATTGAGTGAGTCAATCTAACCCCACCGATTGAGAGAGTCATTCACAATTCCAGCACCACCATCATTTCACCTTCCGCAAGCTTGGCTTAGGAAATCATCAAGTGAACTTAGCATTGGAGTGATTCCGTGCCTACATCATTTGGTATCAGAGCTTCAAAAGCTCCTATCCATCAGGTTGTATCAATCCAATCTTTTTTTTTATTACATTTTGTCATTTTGTTTCACTCAAAAGAAAAAAGAACCATAAAAATCGTTCTGCTCTTGTTTAATTCTGTTTCATTCTTTCTTGTTTGATTTGTTTCTTTAAGTCCAGAAAAGCCATAAAAATCATTAGATTTTCATTCTATTGTTGTGATCATTTTTTTCTCTTTGTATCATTCACATAAAGTTATTCGTTTTGCGATTTCATTTGCATTTAGTCATATGTGATCATCGCATGTCGTTTGTATATTATTAATACATACTACAAAAAAAAACGTCATGGTTTGATTTGTCTTCAAAAACAAATTATAAATATTCGCTTGATTCATTTTAATTATCATTCAACCCTGTTGAGATTAGACATGATAAAGTCGGGAGCTTTAACGAATCTAACCTCTTTCTCTCTCACTTAGATTATCACTTGTATGGTAGAAACTTGAGGGGAAGAGAAGCAGAGTATTTGTTAGTATGTTGAGACAAGAGAATTTGAACGTGTTCAGGTCACAATGTGATACCCTACTCACGCCGGGAACTTCTTGTCCCGGAATCCACTAGAATCAATGTTATATATGGAAGCTCAGACTTGAGCTTAAAACCCTACTACTTTACATCGGAAACGATCACTTTTGGCGCCAGCTGCTTCTGTCAATAACTTGGACGAAATGGGCTTCGACTTGGTTTTGGGCCTTGTGGGTTTCTTCTTCAATCGATCACTTTGATTGCTTGAGAGTGTTACATGTCTTCTCTTCTCACAAACCCAAAACCTGTTAGTCAATATTCTGATTGTTCTGGATAAGGAAAGGAAATTCTGTGCAGTTCTTTGAAGATTGCTTGGTCTAAAATTTAAAAACGAGTTTGAATTTGACTCCAACGGTATTGTTATCTGCAAAAAAAGAAGTACCTATTTGACCTTGGTATATTGAATAGCGCAGGAACAAGAGAGTTATGGATGATGAAGATACAAGAAAATAGTACATTACATCAGAGTTCGACTGGGGTGAAGAAGAAAGCACTTCTTGGAGCATAGAGGAGAAACCGACAACTCATGGGGAGGAGAAACCGACAACTCATGGGGAGGAGAAACTGATTCTGAAATCAGTGTAGGAGTAAGAGAAGAATTTGTTGAAGAAACTTGGGAAGAAGTAGCTACATCAGAAACTGATTTTGAAGAACAATTAGAGCATGCCCAAACAAAACCAGAGTTTGAAGAAAACTATGTTGAAGAAGCAAATGATCAAGAGTGGGCAGATCAAACTACTTTAGAAACCACTCATGAAACAGAACATGAATACGAGGGGAAAGAAGAACTTCATGAGTTTGATTCATGGAATGGAGAAGTTCACTCTGAAGCCTATTTTGAAGAGAATGACGAAACTGACTATCAAATCAGTTTAAGTGAAGCCGACACTCCAGCAGAAGAAGAACCCCTAGAAGAATCACTGGAAGGCAACACCAACTCTAAAATCAATAAAGAAGTATGGCGGAAGAAGAACTTGAACCTCAAGATCAGAAGTCAGAAGATAATCAATCCATGAACGACCATCAACAAGAAGATGAGACAACAAGCGAGCTTGAAGAGGAAGATTACCAAAGCGATTATCGTCTAGAGGAACCACACTACATCCGTTTTTCAGGTCACAACCAATGACCAGAGGCGTATTTGACATGGGAGAGAGACATGGAGGAATGTTTTCAAACAAACCTAACCTTGGAGGAGGAAAAAATAACTATTGCTGAGGATACATGAATCGAGGATGCTTTTATGCTTTGGGATCAAGATGCTAACATCAGGCTTGATTATGGTATACCAGATTCCTCTTGGGAAGAAGTGAAGCAAATCTTGCAAAAGTAGTTTGTGGAACCAATCAGCATTATCACTGGACTTATGCCATTACTGAGCCAAGAAGATGGATTATGGCAACACCACCAAACAAGAGTTACTGTCCTAAATCAGAGAAGGTAATCTCTAATACTCATGAGAAGAGAGCTGTGGCTAAACAAGTGGTACCCACCAAAAGTGAGCAACGATTTCGAAAACCACAAAGACACCTCCAACAGCTCAGAAAAGAGCTCTACAGCTAAAGGAAATAAAAACAGAGCAGAAACAGAGCCCTAAGAGCAAAAGAGAACCACAAGTTGAAGAAGAGGCATTTACATTAAGGTGCAACACCTTGCATGGGCCACCAGCCGCACCCCACCAAGATAAGTGTTCTAACTCTAGGAGAGTTAAAGATCAGACATGTTATAGATGTCAAAAAAAAGAGTGATCAGACATGTTATAGATGTCAAAAAAGAGGGCATTTTGCCGCAACTTGTCCATCTAAGAAAATTTTGATATAACCATCCCTAGAGAAGAAAACCGAACCGTCTAAAGCAAGTGATAGTTTAATCCAATCTGATTTGTTAATTCCAATTCTAGTCTCATGCACTTGTCTTTGCCATCAGGATTATATACAGGTACTTGAATAAGACACAACATCAAAGAGAAACATCCAGACCAAGCGAAGAACACCGAAAGTGTTGAGCATGAACTAAAGGAGCAAAGCACAAGGAAGTTATACTCGAAGAGAACTTGCTATTCAACTGAGTTCAGAACCAGAAATGTGCCAATGGTGATCAATGCCAATTTTTTTCCAAAGAAGAGAATGTTAAACCAGATCACAGCATGGGAGGTTTTCTATCCTTCATACTCAAAGGAGAGCCACCAGACGTGCCAAACATCACCAGACCTCATACATATCAAGGTAAGACCCTAAACTCCGAAATAAGAATGAAAGCTAACTTGCTTTCTCTTGGTGCAGGTTATACAGTTTTGAGGTCGAAACTTTTTCAAGAGGGAGAGTATAATGAGGACATCAAGTCATCATCAACCAAGGAGCATGGAGAATACACCAATAAGCTGACCAAGACCCTTGGAGAGGACCAACACGAGTGTACCAAAGACATAGGTTCCTTTCATGGAGCATACCGACCCAACACGAGTGTACCAAAGACATTCAAGAGTAGATTCAAATTGACCTGTTCTACACACTCAACTCATCATGTAATCACGGAGAAGAAGAATTGGTTCAAAATTCTTCCACATGAAGAAGATATTCAACTTACAACTCGGCGGAATTCTAGTGAGCCCGAAGAAGACCAGCATGTACTTATTGAAGTATTATTTACTCGCCAGAGGCACATAGAGAATTGGAATCACATCAATACAGGTTCAGATGAGAAAGTTATGGGGTTTCTAAACCAGATGTTAGCCAGCTTTCCTTATTTGAAAGATCACGGGGTTAGTAATCTCTAAATCCATACTTAGCGACCAGGACAGACACTAAACCAAAGCTAAATCGTTTTAGCATCAACCTTAATGCTGCCATACGACCTTAGATGCACCACATCTCACCAGATTACACCAATCAACCAGAAGCTCTACTTACCAAGGCGTTTTCATTGATTTCTTTTGCAGCCAGAATATTCTATAGAAGCTCACATATCCCCTTAAGCCATCCATATACAAAGGAGACCTTACTTGCCACATTTTGGCCGATTCTTTCATTAAGGTACAACGGCTAGTTTTTATATTTACTGTTCGATTTTCTTCTTATTGTATAAGAGCTCTATATAAAGCTCAGCTCGACCATTTGTACAAGACACCTTTCAATAAACTAAGTTAATACAAAGCATTTGCTTCTTCTACAAAGTGTGTCTTTGAGTTATTTTGTGTTTAGATTCATTTGAGTGGATCAATTGTTTCTATAGATTATATGATTATGATTCAGACAAGTCTCCAAGGATTGAGTGAGTCAATCAAACCCCACCGATTGAGAGAGTCAGTCACAATTCCAACACCACCTCTACCATCATTTCACCTTCTGCAAGCTCTGCTTAGGAATCTCGTGATCATCATAAAATGTTGGTCAAACAAATCAATTTTAGGTATTATCACTATAGGTGATATTAGTTCCTATCTGGTAGATTTTGGAGGGATGATATCTATCGAATCATTAGGTGAGGATATCAAGGATTCATAAAATCAGCTAGGAGTTATGAAATTGTCTATAATTCAAGATATGTGTCTTTCCCCCTCCTAAAAATCTCTAACATTAAGATAGGAATCCATACCCACCTACAGTGGAAATACCTACAATTGATTTCATTTCTTCCTGAATTGAATCATTAACCTTGTTTCCAAACTATAAGGACAATTTGAAGAAGTTAAATTGTTGGCCATATACCAATTCATAACTCCTAAAGAACTTCACGAAAATGTGACGTTCCTTCTTTATTGGCTTTACAAAAATAAGACTATTGTTTGCAAATAGAGTATACGAGATTGGAGAACTCGCTCATGGAACCTTAAAACATGTTAACTAAGTTCCCCCTTTAATTACTGAATTTACCATATTTGAGATTTCTTACAAAGAATAAAGAGGTGATGTGACAAAGGGTTTCCATGATGAAGTCCTCCTTTTGAAAAAACATTATGGAGAAACATGATGGAGGCAATAGGAGGAATTGGGACATATAGATTGTGTATGGACATTGTATGTCATGTGGATCTTGAAGTGTGTGTATATATACCAAAATGTGCTGGAAATCTTGTTTCCATAAGTAGGTTGGAGAATTTTGGTTTTGATTTATAGGTTGGACATGGTGTTCTCTGATTGTACTGAAATGATTACTTTAAAGGTTTTGGTACATTGTTTTATTCACTTTATTGGTTCATTCTTAATGCAAAATTATTTGAATCCTTATTTAATATTGAATAGTAGAGCCATTAAGCATAATGTGTTTGATGAAAGTTCTGCATCTTGTGGCATCAAAGATTTGGTCATTTTTTTCAAAAAAATGATTATGAGGTTGGTAAAGAATGAAATTCTTCTTCAATTGTATTTTTGTGATCTAACCATGTGTGTGATGTGGTGAGACTTTTCACCAAACTGGAAGTAGCTTCAAGTGGAGCAACATATTAATATAGTCAGAGTTATCGATCTCAGGAAATTGTATATTCACACTACAAAACGCGAGACTTCAATCAATTTAGAATTGTGGTAATTGAAAAGCAAAGAAAGAATAGAATTGAGTAGTAAGAATTGGTGGTCAGAAATTAGGGAGAGCGATAGATTTTCAGGATAATAGCAAGAAACATGCAACATAGTTGATATGATAAGAATATAGTTATGGTCTAAAATACAAAACTTGAATGTCTTATTTTTTCACTGTCGTGGCTCTAATCACTATATTTTAAAAATCAATAGAGTTAAACTTTCGTTGGTTACTGTTAGATAAAAATATGCATTAAACGATCAAGTTCGGATAGTGTTCACCAAAAACCGCAACTCGACTTTCGTTGGTTAAGACGCTTGACTTACCAAATACTATTTCAGGTAATTAGATGCAAAAATGCGGAAAAAGTGCCAATTTCGACCTAAATATTTTCCATCGTGAATTCAAAAACCTGAATTCATCACCAGAGCATATTTAAACCCGAACGACATAAAAATTTAAATTCCGTACCCAAACATAACACCGTTATCCTTAAACAACTTTTACTAACATCGGAGTTAGTCAACCGTTAACTCCAAAATTCCAGACTCGCACTAATCCAAAACGACGTCGTTTTGTTCATTAAACGTTAATGAATAAAACGACGTTGTTTTATAATTGGGGCTAAAATCTCTAATTTCTCTCTTCTTCCTTCACCCTTTTTCTCCAAAATCACGATTGCTCATTCTAAATCCTTCTTCTCAAAAAAACAGAGTGGTCTTCACGTTGATTCTCCTTACAAAAATATAGAGCATGTAAATTTTCCAAAATAATGCTATGCGTGAATCTATTCGTATAATACGCTAAGTTTATTGCTAAGACGATTTGTTCAAAGACTTGGATGCTACGGAGTCAAATCATTTATTTAATATTCACAATACTTTAAGATGACGATTGGCCTTTAAGATCTGTAACCTTATCTCCATTGTCCTCACCAAGGTGTCCTAGATAATCACAAAACTCTTTATTTTATGGGTTATTATTTTTATTTATAAAGAGAAGGAATTAGAAAGAAAGAAAAAAAAGATCAATAGGAGACTGCTAAAAGATGGAGGAAATGAGCAATCGTGATTTTGGAGAAGAAGGGTGAAGGAAGATGAGAGAAATTAGGGATTTTAGCCTCCATTACAAAACAACGTCGTTTTGTTCATTAACGTTTGATGAACAAAACGACGTCGTTTTAAATTGACGCGAGTCTGAAATTTTGGAGTTAATGGTTGACTAACTCCGATGTTAGTCAAAGTTGGTTTAAGGATAATAGTGTTAAGTTTGGATACGGAATTCAAATTTTTATGTCGATCGGGTTTCAATACGCACTGGTGATGAGTTCAGGTTTTAAAAAGCACGATGGAAAATGTTTAGGTCGAAATTGACACTTTTTCCCAAAATGCCGTGGTTCAAACTCTAAATATCAGATTACAAATGTGCGGTAAAGCAGTCATGCAAAACACACATGCAAAGATTAAGAAAATATGAATAAGTATCATAATAGAAACATGTATTCTGCAAACATTTTTTTTTTCAACCTAACAGAGAGATCTACTCAGACATGATGCATGGAACATAACAAGTATGAGTATAAATCATAATAAAAACGATTGATTAAAGAGTTGGTACAAAACAAAATCTCCTTGTTAAAGCTCGTTAGATCCAAAAGATATAAGAAAAAACGTAATCTATGTGTTTTTGGCGACTTGTGTCGTGGGTGATTATTTACTTTAAAAGCAACAAGCTAAAAAAAAGTAGGAATAGCTTTCTATGGCATCTAAGGTTTAGTAAGGTTAAAAAAATAATTTTTCTGAAAGTCAAGCTTTGGTCTTGGGCACTTTAGATCGAGACTTAATGCTCTTTGGCCAAGAAAAACTATACTACTTGGTCTTCTCTTCAGGACCAAAAATACATGTCTTCACTAAAGCAGAGGTATCAAATCACGTATTCAAATGATGTTGAACCACATGCATCTGAAATTTAAATCCAGGGGCTTCTTCGCCTCCAAAAATTTTCCAAGGGCTGTTCATGGAAGGGCTTCGTCTAAAATCAGAATTGCAGTACATCGAATCTATCATGTGGCTGAGTTTTGTAATTCTTAAGATTTTAAGTTTTGGTTGGTTTATTTTGTCTTGCAATCACGTATGGATGAAGCTGTAATCCTATTTTACTCATTTTTACATCATTTGGGTTTTTTTCCTACGTAGAGTTAATATAACAAAAATACGAGAAAACTAATTCTAAAAGCACGAAATCATGTGAGAACAGTTAGATTTATTATCTAAAAGACATAAGAACCATTTAAAATCATTTACATCAAGTACCCAAACTTAGATGTTTGGTTGTGATATGATCCTAGACAGCACTAAGGACTTGGAGTTCGAACCAGCGTTTGATGCCGAGGAGGAACATGTTGCCGAGGATTATTTAGCAATACCAGTAGGTCCAATGACTCGTTCCAAAGTTAAGGTATTCAACCAAGCCATTGGACCGATGCTTAAACACATTTGGGGCCGGCCAAATGACTTAAGCCAAGTCCAAACTTCTCTGGTTTTCGATTCAAGTTCAAGGACGTCATTAAGTGCTCTTTTTGCCTTACCTTTTGTTTTGTCTCAATGGGTTTTCTAAATGAAGATTTTTTATGAGGCTTATGATTCACTTCACATAATCTCTTTGATGATCAAGACCCGATGCCCATTACAAGAAAAGCAAAAAACGTGTGGCCTTGTTTGTTTTCGAATTCAAATTCAAATTTAGCTTTAATTATGTGTCATTTTCGAGTTAGTCTTTGGAGCTTGCTCCAAATCTTAAATCTTGACTCTGTTCCTCGTCTTCCATTTCCTTTATACTCTCTTGTATCCTAAACTTGAAATCATCTTTCTTTTTATCAATATCCTTTTCTAAGAAGATCATCGTGATGGTGTATATTCAGCAAAACCCCCCAATCTCTTTGGTGCATATATGCAAAGGTATTAAGTTTTGATATCTTTCAGCTCTTCCGCAATCATCTGCGATGTCATTCAATCATTCAAACCTATCCGTCATCACATATCTACAGCCAAATCTATCCTTACTGAACTAAGAGTGTCGGTGGATGTCATCAAGTGGTATCAGTGCACACTCTGAAAGTTGAGTTTTATATCTAACCAATTTTTATCGTTTCATCAATTCGTTTTATCATCATTACTATCATCATTTCACTTGATCATTTCCATTAGTTATGTCACCATATCGTTCCATCATAACAAATTGTTCATTTGATTGCTCACTCACTACAAGAAAACTGTTTATAGCTACGACATTAATTGTGGCTATCGTAAATATTTCGTGGCTATTTGACGTATAGCTATGGATTCTTGTAGCTTTGAGCTTGTGTATATCATTTTTTGTGGCTATCCATATCCTTTATCTCCACGAAATAGCCGCGGCGGTTTTTGTGGCTAGTATCCTCAAGTACCTACAACTCTGTTTGTTTCTTAACTAGCCACAAATGTCCGTATAAAGAACTGTAGATGGATCTATGTATAGCCACAAACTTTTTTTGTAGTTATGTTGTCACAAATTGTCACAATTGATTTGTGTCTATAGTAGTCACAATATAGTAACTAGCAATTTCGTGGCTTCAGTATAAAGAGCCACAAATCAAATTTATCAGCTTTTTACAAATGTTTTCTATTACATTTTAAAAACGTTTTTGACATATTTAAAACATAGCATTACACAATTAAAAGCATAGCATTACACAATAATAAAGCAAATCTTAAATTTCAAAAGAACATTACATAATTACAAAAGAGTTATAAGTTCATGAAAACATCTAATCTTCTATTACAAAAGACATCTAATTGATGTTAAGAGTTTACTTAAGCCTAGTATAATACAAGGAATAACAACTAAAACAGCTAATGTTCTTCAAAGTACTTAGGGAAGAGATTTAAAAATCAAACCAGCAAGGTTAATGGGACATTACTCTTGGTTAAGGGAGGCTTGGATCTTGTGTTGCAAAATTTGCAGACTCAGAATGTGGACTTGAAGCAGCACATGCATCACTTTCCCGTGGAACATATTGGTATGTATCTGGATATATCCCATTCATCTTTAAAAGCATTTCCATACCTTGTTTGATCCCGATTATGTCGTTCTCCATCTCATTCATTCGCATATCAACTTCCACTTTCCTATGTAATGAAGCTGATGTTGACTCATTCATTACCATAGATACGCCCTTTGCTTTTTTTTTGCGGTCTGCGAGAAGAAGACAATGAAGAAGACAATGAAAGAAAGATTAAAAATCAGATCATCTAAATTCCAAAAAAGAGAACCAGCTTGAAAAGAATCATCTAAATTCCACCATGGTCCCCAAAAGTTTGATTGGTATGATGCCACTACATCTTTTCGGATGCAGTCATCTATGCCAAACCTCTGATAAAGACAAACAGCCATCACAATCACTATAACGTCATTTTTAATTCGGAAAATGGGTGTTTGATTCTGGTTTTTAATCACAATCTGTAAAACATCATACAAAATGTTTGAATGAACTGATCTGAACAAGGAAAAGCAGATTCTAAGCTCTAACTGAATATATGCAATTCGACACTAGCTCAAAACAAGATGTAGTCAAATTTATCAGAAATGTTTTTAAAACTAAACAACAAAATCCGAGAGAAAAGAAATTGTACCATAAATAACTGATGGAAGTTTATGAAATACCATAACAAGCTAATCTAAAAACATAGGTTCTCAAACAGTAGTAAGAAACATGAAACTCAAAACCTGTTCGAAGATAAACCAAAGGTTTCAAGCAAAGGACGAATTTTAAGTTAAACACGTTCACAATCACAATCACTACCAGATGTGATGCATTTTTAACGCATACTAACAGTTGTTTTCGAGTCTTTGTCGAGTCCTTGTTGTTGTTTTTGAGTCTTTACAGGTCAAAAGACATCATTGAATGAAGATTGGAGTTTCTGGAGCAAACATGGTCGGAATCATGAAAAAGGAGCTAAATCTCATGAAAACCGATTTTACTCATATTTTTTAGCTTTGGGACTTTGTAAACTTTTGGAAGAAGATCTCTAAACCTCTTTCGACAAATTTGGAGAAGATTTATAAACCTATCTTTTATCTATTGAATTCTATTATTTTTTCTCTCATATCTCTTTCCTTGCTCTCTGCAATTATGTGTGAGTAGATTCATATTAGGTTTAGGATTTCGATGGAATTCATGAATTGCTAAATCAGAATTGTTAGAATAGGGATTATCTTCTAGTTTTTCATCTATTGTTGGTCTTAATGCTGAAACTTGATTAGCTACCTAGTTACTGATTTTAGGTTGTTTAATGCACCAAAAGTGTTTGATTAAATGTCTGAAAGAACATAGATAAGCAAAAGGTCCTTAGCCAACAAAATTTGATGTTAAGGCGTTTTGTGAACATATCAAACTCGATCTTAATGCATGTTTAACTCCCTGAATTCAAACGATAATTTAGAATCATAGGTTTTTAGATACTACGACAGTAGATTAATTAGAAATTGGTGATTTGAGTTCTAGAACATGCTTAATGATTTTCCTGTTCGATTCTCTGATTTGTGATTCAAAATTCCTGTGAATTATCTTTGACATAACGCTTCATTTATTTGATTTTTACACTGACATTACTTATTTTCGTGATTACTTTACCCTCACTAAATTTTGTTTTCATCTTAGCTTAATTTAAATCTAATAAAATCATTGTGTGACTCTTGGACTTTGTGGATTTGATCCCTACATTACTACAACACTTGCTGGGCACTTGCAGTAGTTATATAGGGTTAAAACTCCATGTATCAAGTTTTTGGCGCCGTTATTGGGGATCAATTGCTGTACCTTTGATTTTTGGATTGAAGTTTATTCTAAGATTCACTAACCGTTCTACCTTTCTTCCCTTGTGCTTTTTTCAGGTGTATGATTACGAAGTCACGGCTCTGAAAATCTCACAACTCTAAACAACCAAGAGCTTACAAGGTTAGCACGACAAAACAGAAAAAAGTCAAATCCAGCCAATATGAGCGATAAAAACATCATGGAAGCTGCACTTCAGAGCCTCCAACAACAAATGGAGCAGCTGCAGCGACAACTAACACAACCACACGCTTTCTACAAGAACCAGGCTGCTATATGAACACCGGAGATTCAAAGGGAAGATTTTGAGATCAAGCCTCAAATGATCTCGTTCGTAAAGCAGCACATGTTCAATGGAATCCTGCAGAAAGCCCAATGGACCACATCAAGACGTTTTAGGAGATGTGCAGTATAACCAAACCCAACGGAGTTCTCCATATTACCTTAAGTGCAAGCTTTTCCATTTACTTTGGCGGATAAGGCACAACGATGGCTGAAATCGCTGCCCCCTGGATCGATTACATCGTGCGAGATGTGTCGATCAACCTTTTTGGATCACTTCTACACTAAATCCAAGACAGCTGCTTTGAGGAACAAAATCACCTCATTTCACCAGCACCATGGAGAAGCCTTTTGCGAGGCATGAGAGCGATTTAAGAGTACTGCAGAGAATGTCATCACCACGGGTATTCCAATGAGCAGATTTTGAGTATTTTTTATGATGGAGTCGACTGGGATTACAAGAATGCTCTCAATGCTGCCAGCAATGGAGACTTTATGACTAACACCATACATGGTGCGTATGAGCTTAACGAAAACTTGCAAGTTCTAGTAATCAAACACCAGAATACGAGAGAACTCGGAACGTCAGCATTAAAGAATCACTGAAAATTGATGAGCTGACCTCTAAGGTGAATCTGTTGCTAAAAGAAAATCAGAAAAGTGTGCAGGTTTGTGACGACACAGGAGATGCAATCCTATGTCGTGAGTTTGCTAAACCTGTATTAGATGAGCAGCATGCTGAAGTAAACTATGTTAATGGCCAAGGTTATGTTCAGAAGCCAGATTTTCAGAAGAACTTCTCTCAAAGTTTTGTAGGGAAGCAATTCATGTAAAATCAAGTTTAGAATATATATTAGGGTGGAAACCAGTACAACAAACCTTTTTATACCTTCCAGATGGCACCTCCAGCTCCATTCCAAGCTGCGAATGATTCTCAGGACGAGCTCAAGAATCTCATGCAACAACTCCTGCTAAATCAGCAAAAATCAGCCAACGAGATGAATGTTAAGGTGGACAACATTTACAATAATCTCAATGGAAAATATGAGGCAGTTTGTCTCCACGTGAGGAAGCTCGACGCTCAAATTGCTCGAACTGCCGAAGCTATCAAGAGACAACAAGAAACTCTTCCTGGAAAGACGGAAGTGAATCCTAGGACTGAGTATGTCAATGTAGTTGAGCAGAGGAATAAAAAGATACTACTTTGCAGCAAAAGATGTGGTAAATCTAGAAAAATCCAAGGAAAAGGGAGAAGAGCAAAATCTCCGGGCCCGACAGATTGCTCTGGGCGGAGAAAACTCGATTGAGCACCCTGGCCATTCTGGAGCGACTGCTCTAGTCTGTGCTCCAGACATAACTTCTACGATGGAGCAACCTGATTTTACGGGAGCACCTGCTCCAGCCTATGCTCTAGAAAAACCTGCAAAATGTTTTGCAGCTCGAGTTTATGTTCCTAATATTCCATACACTGTCCCGCCCAATAACCTGAGGAGACTTATTAGTGCAGAGAAGCTGGCTGGTTTTAACAAGATGATGAGAAAGATTTCCTATGAAATCTCGTTTGAAGAGGCCTTAGAGACTTACTCATTGTATGATTTCTTTGGGAATTGTAGAGAAACTAAAGAAGAGGTTAATTCTCTCTCTATTGAAGCAAGAGATACATTACCACCACTGAAGCTATTGCCTAAGATGAAAGACCCTGAAAAGTTTGTTGTTTCATGCTCCATTGCAGGAGTTGATTTTAGAGAGTTTCAATGTGATTCCGGGTCTATCGTGAATCTCATGTCAAAGGCTATTGCAGAGAAGTTGAGAATCACTTATATTAAATACCCTGAGATTATTCTTGCGTTTGCAAATTCTTCTACCACTACTCTATATGGTACGATTCTGGATTTACATGTTAAAGCGGAGAATTGTTTGGTTCAAACAGATTTTCAGGTTGTGGAGATGATAAACAAATCTGAAGTACCTTTGCTTCTTGGAAGACCATGGCCACAGTGGGTGCAATTATCGATATGCCTAATAAGAGTGTGTTGTTTTCCAACATCAACAAGAAGGTTTTCTACAAATCCATCCCCACTAGAGGAGTCATCAAACATGTCTCTTGCATCTCAGTAGTCGATAGAGAGAAATTGATAGTTGATCATGAGAAAGAGTTTTCTGATACGAGTGATATCAAAGAAGTCATGGATGGAGATTCTCACTTTACTATCACTAAACTCAGTGAGAAGGAAAAGTTGAAGGGAAAAGTGAAGAGCAAAAGGATTAAGGGTGGTCCTAAGATGATTGTGACCCCTCAAAGATGTGATGAAGACACAATTGAGTATACGGTGAAGTGAAAAGGTACCTCTAAACATTTCTCTAAAGTTATAGCTACTCTCTCCTCAGAGTTGAAAGAGAAAGGTAAGGATGTTGTAAATGGCATTCTGGAAAAGGTTCTGAATTTGAACATGTCTAATTGTGGAGCATGTTTGGAGCAAGCTCTCATGTTCAACCTGATTGATACATGGCACCAAAGTCAAGCTAACGATTTTAACCAAGCGCTTAGTGGGAGGCAACCCACCGGTAATGTGTACATACTTCAAATAATTTTTCTCTTACTTTTGATTTTTTTGTTTTAGTTTTCTTTGCTTCAGGTTAAAGAAAAAAAAACGATGGAGCGACCAGATGGAGCACCTGCTTTAGGGGAACAACTACGTGCTCCAGATGAAGTAAGTATGACAGAACACCCAATGCAGAATCAGAACACATGCTCTGCCGTGGTGCTCCAACCAGGTAAGTCTTCGGAAAAAAATGTTTAGTTTTGTTTTGCCTTCTTCTAGGTTTATTTTTACACCGAGACGGTGTGAAGTAAGTCTGTGGGAGGGTATTCATTGTCCAATAACGCGTTTGTTCACTTTGTGTTCCTAACGCGTTTGTTCGTTTTGTGTTTATTCTTTTCTTCGGTGTTTTGTTGAGTCAAAACTCTGTCGGAAACTATGAGCTTTTTTTGGAACTAACCGTTTTAACTAACACTTTAGTGACCATTCTTTTAGCAATTTACTGCATATTTTACTGAAGGGAAAACCCATAAGTGGATTGACCTACCAATATTGGCCATATCTCTTTGGGTATTCGAAGGATCCAAGGCTGGCTTCACACCAAATGAACTAAATTATCTCATCTTGGGGCTTGGCATACATCGAATTGGATTCCTCATTCAGGCTTGAAAAGACTAGTGTATGTGAGTATGGGTTCCCTATCTCTTCCCTTCAATAAAAATAAAATAAAAAGAATATAGGTGGTAAGGAAGTGAACCGAGAATTTAGTGTAAACCCGTTAGTTCTCGCGTTTCATGGAAACCTGTCCATGAAAAGCAGTCAATAGAAAAAATAAAATGATACCCTAGAAAAGTAGGGAAAATCGACAAAGGAAGTGAGAAAAGGGAGAGGAAAGGAACCGGGAGAAAGAAAGCTTGTGTGATCAGATACTTGAATGGGTAAGAATCCATGTGTTCTTTGATCGATATTCCCTCGATGAGACTGCACACTTTTAAAATTAAAAGAGGTCAACAATGGTGATTTTGGATAACTTTTATGGATTGTGGGTCGGAATTGTATGGTTGCTAAGCTTAAGGTATGGTACATGGAAGTACTAGCTAAGGTTTATGTTGAGTGATGTGGTTTACAAAGCTGAAGGTCATGACGGCGTTCTAAAGGATATGTGACTTCCCATGTTTTCAAATATCTTTCTTGTGCTGAGATTTGTATTTTATTTGAGGACAAACAAAAGTCTAAGTCCGGGGGAGTTGATTTGTTGCGTTTTTGACGCATACTAACAGTTTTTTTCGAGTCTTTATCAAGTCTTTGTAGTTCTTTCTGAGTCTTTACAGGTCAAAAGACAGCACTGAATGAAGATTGGAGCTTCTGAAGCAAACATGGCCGGAATCATGAAAAAGAGCCAAATATCATGAAAAAGAGCCAAAACATTAGTCGAAGCAGAAGAGAAATCTCCTGAAGCGGACCAGAGCAGACACTCCACTTTGGAGCACCCGCTCTAGACATGACGAACTAAAAAATGAGATATTCTATTTTACCTAAATTCGACCCAATCCTCCCAATATCTCACCAGGCCGCCTCTATACTTTTACAGATGATTTTTAGAAATTTTTGGAGAGAGAACCAATTTTACACATAGTTTTTAGCTTTGACACTTTGTAAACTTTTGGGAGAAGATCATTAAACCTCTTTCGACAAAACTGTAGAAGATTTCTAGGCCTTATCTTTTATCTATTGAATTCTATTATGTTTTCTCTCATATATCTTTGTTTGTTCTCTGCAATTATGTGTGAGTAGATTCATCGTTAGGTTTAGGGTTTCAACGGAATTCATGAATTGCTAAATAAGAATTGTTAGAATAGGGATTTATCTTCTAGTTCTTCATCTATTGTTGATCTTAATACTGAAACTTGATAAACTACCTAGTTACTGATTTTAGGTTGTTTCGTGCAGCAAAAGTGCTTGATGAAATGCCTGAAAAAACATAGATAAGCAAAACGTCCTTAGCCAACGAAAGTTGATGTAAGGCGTTTTGTGAATATATCAAACTCGTTCTTAATGCATGTCTTCCAGAATTCAAATGACGGTTTAGAATCTTAGGTTTTTAGACATAGTAATTGATTAATTATAAATTAGTAACTTAGCGCTTCGTTTATTTGATTTTTACACCGACATTACTTATTTTCGTGATTACTTTACTCTCACCAAATTTCTTTTTCATCTTAGCTTAATTTAAATCTCATAAAACCATAGCGTGACTCTTGGTCCTGTGGATTCGATCCTACATTACTACAACACTTGCTATGCACTTGCAGTAGTTATATAAGATTAAAACTCTGTGTATCACTACCAACGCTCATCTAAACGAATATCACAACATCACTATCACAATCACTACCAACGCTCATATAAACCAATATCACACGTTCACAATCACAATCACTACCAACTCTCAATATCACAATCAAACCATTTCATTCACCTAAACCAATCAACAACCTCAATGATTGCTTGAATTTCTATGATGATATATTGAGTTCAACTTACCATAGACTCCCACTAGGCCTTTGTGGATGGAAGTGAGGCATTTTCTGTCTCTCCGGTGCACTCATCACTGCGGCAAGGCTAGGAAGTGGATGTCGAGAAGAAGAGGAAGTAGCTGGCCTCGTTGCTCCAGGAGAAGGAGTAACATGAGATTGGCGAGCTCGGTTACCAAGCCGTGTTGAAGAAGAGCGTCGAAGATTCATCTGCAAAGTGAAAACAGAGGTTAGCATATACAGAGGCAACATAAACAAACCAAAGAAGAAGAACCGACGACAGTAAATCAAACTTACCGTGACAGAGAAAAAGCCTCGAACAAGAGGAAGAAGAAGCAACGAGAGCAAGTCGACATAGAAGAAAAAGAAGGGAAAGAGAGAAAGAAGAGTCGAGGATGGTGAATCAACATGGAAGAAGAATCGAGGAGGGTGAATCAACGGAGAAGACGAATCGCGAAAGAGAGGAAGAAGAATCGCAGAGATACATTTTCTGCTGGACGTGGAAAGAGAGGAATGATGAATAGCGAAATAGATTAGGGTTTTAATTATATAGCCATAGATACATTTGTAGATAGCTGTGGCTATATTAAAATAATTTTTTGGCTTTGAAATTAAACCGGAAATTAATTTTTGTAGTGGAAAAACCAAACCGCGAAATTAATTGTCTAATGAAAATTAAGCCTCGAATTAAAATTTCCGGTAAGAAATTTTAAATTTTCTATAGCCACAGACACGTTTGTAGACAATCATGTCTATATTAAAATAATTAAAAATAACTTAAATGTCTGACAACCATTTCCGTGGTTAATCGTAGATTTTAGAATTCTAGAACTTGTGGCTAATCGTGGATTAATTGCTTTGAATAGCAACAAAATATAATTTGTGGCTCCTTAGTCACAAAAAAATCAAAAAATAGTTATGGTTTGTGGCTAGTTATGGCTTGAAAATATTTCCACGAATGTTGTCGTTGCTATTTTGTTTATGTAAACAGTTTTTCTTGTAGTGAATGTTAGATCTAAATTGGAACTTGAATCTTCATCTTCAATTCGACCAAATCTGATCTAGTACTGCATAAATGATATGTGATTATGTGTGTTGTTTTATAAAGTTAATAGGATTCTTAAAAACATATTACTGGTGTTGTTATATCATTTCGGTTTCAAGATGGTGGCTGAATACAAGGATGGAGAAGAAGCCAGTAACAATGCAAACAACTAGCTTCTTATTGAGGCGATTACAACTCAAATGGAGAATATGATGAATGCTAAACTAGAAGCGATCCATAATGAGTTTCAGAAGCAAAACTAGAACCAAACACGAAATGGAGAAACTCATTCACCAGATTAAGATCAACCACATAGGAGCAGAGAACGAAGGAGGCCATCTAGAGATGAAGCAGCAGTCGAGTACTACAACAATCTCAGTGGCTAACGAGTTCTACGACAATGCTCTTAGTTGGTAGGATAAATAGTCACTTTAAGAAGGGGTAAGGGTTATTATCTAATGGAGACATGGTCAGAAATGAAGATCCTCATTAGAAGGTGGTTTGTACTAAGTCATTATCACCGAGAGCTCCATTCAAAACTTAGAAGACTCACTCAAGAAAATCACTCAGTTGAAGATTACTATCAAGAGTTGGAAATAAGGAAGCAACTATGTCTCGTTTCTTAGGAGGCTTAAACAGAGAGGTCCACGACGGACTAGAGATGCAACACTGTGATGAGCTTGAGGAGATGTTACACAAAGCCATTCTAGTCAAGCAACAAAATCAAAGGAAGGGACCTTCACGGCCAAGTTATGGAGTAGATTCAAACAACCGAGCTATCAAAGAGAAGGCAAGCACGCAACAGTTGAAGACCTGATACTAAGCCGGTCCCAACCATTCAAGACAAAGGAAAGGCAGAAGGGAAAACATCAAGAGCTTGTGCTGCTAGGTGATGTAAGTGTCAAGGGATAGGACATTATGTGAATGAATGCATAGATAAAAGAGTTATTATTCTTCTGGACAATGGAGAACTAGAGTCTGAAGAGGAGAAACAAGAAGTTATCCACTCTCCTGATAAATATGAAGATAGACCAACAAAAGCAGAATTATTGGTGGCCAGAAGAAGATTGAGCCTTCAAACTCAAACTGAAGAAGAAGAACATAGAGAAAACTTGTTTCATACAAGGTGTCACGTTCAACGCAAGGTTTGCAGCCTCATCATTGATGGATGTACTTGCACCAATGTGGCGAGTGATACAATGGTTAAGAAACTTGGTTTGAAGGAAAAGAAAGATCTCAGGCCATATAAGATTCAGTGGCTTAATGACGTTGGGGCAATCAAAATGGAAATCCAAGTGACTGTGCCTTTAAGCCTTCAACCATTAGTGGGAAGTATGAGACGAGATCTTATGTGATATGTTGCAAATGGAAGCTGGACATATTTTTCTTGGGAGGCGGTGGCAATCAGACCGTAGATTGATCCATGATGGGTTCAAAGGCAGAAACACAACTCTAATTCATATGACGCCTCAAGAAGTGTATAAAGATCAAATCCATCTCAACTACAAAGAAGAAATATTAATCAAACAACCCAACTGCCTCATCAAAGCTGGAGATATCAAGAGATCAATGTATTCAAAACAACCTATGATCTTATTTGTGCTTAAAGAAACTCTAGTGAGTATAACTAATCTTGCACCGGAGCTCCCAAGTGAGCTGAAGTCTCTTTTGCAGGAATATGATGATGTGTTTCCAGAGGATAACCCCATTGGTTTATCTCCCATTTGTGGCACTGAACACCAAATAGACTTTAAGCTGGGGTCATCATTGCCGAACTGTCCTGCTTATGGAACCACTCCCGTAGAGACTAAAGAGGTGCAAAGACAAGTGGACGAGCTCATGGAGTAATGACATATTAGAGAGAGTATGAGCTTTGCGTCGTTCTTGTCTTGCTTGTGCCCAAGAAAGATTGCAGTTGGCACATGTGTGTTGATTGTAGATAAATCAAAAACATCACGGTGAAGTATCGACACCCTGTTCATAGATTGGATGATAGGTTTGATGAATTGCATGGTTCTAGCATATTCTCTAAAATTGATCTTAAAAGTGGTTATCACCAAATTGGGATGAAGGACAGTGATGAATAGAATATTAAATTTAAACCCAAACATGGTTTACATGAGTGGTTAGTCATGCCATTTAGATTAACAAATTCACCTTGTACATTCATGAGTATAATGAATCATGTTCTAAGAATATTTGTTGTAGTATAATTTGACGATATCCTAGTCTACAGCAAAAGCTTAGCCGAAAATGTTGTGCATTTAGACTATGTGTTATATGTTCTTAGGAAAGAAAATATTTATGGCAACCAGAAGAAACACACCTTTTCCACAGATAACCTTGTGTTTTTAGGATTTTTTTTTTAAATGCAGATAAAGTTAGGGTTGATACGGAGAAGGTTAAAGCTCTTAAAGATTGGCCAAGTCCAAAGACTGCGGGCGAAGTGAGAAGATTTCATGGCCATGTCGGGCTCTATAAGCAATATTTTAAGGACCTCGGTACCAGTGCTACACCACTCACACAGGTTATCAAGAAGTATGTGGGGTTCAAATAGGAACAAGCACAAGAGGATGTTTTCGAGTCTCTTAAAGAGAAACTCACCAATGCAATTGTTTTTTGATATTACCTAACTTTCTTAAAATATTTGAGATTAAGTGTGATGCCTCATGTATATGTATTGGAGCTGTGCTAATGCAAGATCAAAAGACCATAGCCTTTTTTCATGAGAAAATTGGGGGAGCTACATTGAATTACGCGACCTCTGATAAGGAGCTGAACGCCTTGGTCCGAGCTCTCCAAAAACGTAGCAACACTACTTATGGCCTAAGGAGTTCGTCATCCATACTGACCATGAGTCACCTGAACACTTGAAGGGCCAGTAAAAGATATGCGAGGTGAAGTGAGTTGAAACATTTATGTATGTTGTCAAGTACAAAAAGGTAAGGATAATATAGTTGCCGATGCATTATCCTGAAGGTACACTCTTCTCTCCATTCTTGATGCTAAGCTTCTGGGATTTGAACGATTAAAGAACTTTTTGCAATTGATCTCTATTTTCAAGAAGTTTAAAATCCCGAGAAGTTTGCTTCAGGACACTACTATAGACAAAACAGATTTCTCTTTTGTAACAACCGTTTGTATGTCCCTAACTGATCCTTTCAGAATTTATTTGTCAGGAAAGCTCATGGTGGCGGGTTAATGGGACATTTCGGCATTGCTAAAACAATGGAGATCACTTTTATTGGCCACATATGCGACATGATGTTGAGAGAATTTTTGGTAGATGTACTACTTGTAAGCAAGCCAAATCTAAAGGTCAACCTAATGGTTTGTACACTCCTTTACCCATTCTTACGCATCCCTGTAATATTATTTCAATGGAATTTGTGATGGGGTTTCTTAAGAGTAGAACTGGATAGGATTTAATCTTTGTTGTGGTTGATAGGTTTTCAAAAATGGCTCATTTCATTGAATATCATAAGACGAAAAACATAAGAAATGAAAGAAAATTGCATTAGTAAATTATAAAACTCCCACTTGCTCATCTTGAACTAACTCAGCTCAAAAGTAATATAAAATAAGAATCAAAAAGATCCAAATAAATAGAAAAATAAATGAAGAAATTTTTTTTGATGAAAATCTCTTGAGCAGAATTTAACATACATTGAGAAATATGCATCCTCAAATTTGCTGTCATCTATGTGTCTTATGAAAATCCTGTCATTTTCGTTGTTGGGTCGTCAACTGAGATAGTATGTCAAGGCTGTTGGTGAAGCTGGCTGGTCACGTCATCATATTGGTTTTAGATGTCCTCGTCATTAAACCCAAAGACAGTGAAAGGCTGCCAAAATCGTGACATTCAAAAGGTCTACTTGTTGAAGACCACTTGAAGAGCTTTGGTACGAACTTCTTCACCACCTTGGCTAGCTTGTAAATAACCTTGCTTTGCATGTATACCTTCACTTGGATTTACTATCTCGGAGTTGATGATTTTATGCAAACATTTCAGGGTGGGATGAAGGGAGGATAAGAATTTGATGTACCTGATATATTGTCTAGTGGTGTCTCCTTGACGCGATCCAAGTCTACTAGACCGAGATCTTTCCAATATCTTCACTCCAAGGTGGTATGTTGGTAATCCTTAGACAAAGATTGGACCGTGCAGAACCAATATTAAAAGTGGAACGTTCCAAACTTGTAAGAAGGTGGAAACTCCGGTTGAACAAGCAGGCAACACCAACAATAGGCTTGATCCTGTCGCATGAACTGTCTTACACTACTTAACCAATCCCAACTTCCCAAAATGAAAAACAAAATATTTAAACAAGTCGTAAAACAAGAGAAAACGAAAGGTCCAACGTTACTAAATTTAAGTGAAGAATTAAAGTGAGTTTATGGTCGATCAAACGTGAGACTTTCAACCTCCTTTGTCAGTTTCTTGACTCCTTAATGTGAAATGGGCCTTGAAATATTGCTAGCTTGCGTTTCGGTTGTGCACTTCCAAAAGGACTTTGACATCCTTGCTTTATTCTTCTTCTCGGTCCAAATGGTAACTCTCGTACCAAACTTATGGAAACATCAAGGCCACCATTTTTTGATCTTCTTTGCCTTTGAACGTGTCATTGGACCAACTTGGTCGTCTATAATCTTCTCTGGTCCAAGGTTGGTCGGGTTCGACCATATGGGTCCGGTTTGGCCGATAAGTGGGATTTCTCGATCATCTTCCAAATCAGTCCATTCCAAATGAGTTCCACGTTAATCTCCATTTGTGACTCAAATCCTCCTCATCTGCATCATAGGGAATTAAG
Source organism: Schrenkiella parvula (assembly GCA_000218505.1). NCBI lineage: Eukaryota > Viridiplantae > Streptophyta > Magnoliopsida > Brassicales > Brassicaceae > Schrenkiella > Schrenkiella parvula. The sequence continues at coordinate 8,821,572 of CM001191.1, read as the reverse complement.
TCAGAAACGTTGAAACTTGAGCTAACATTGTACTTACTTGGTAATTCGATTTTGTAGGCATTGTTCCCGATCCTTGGAAGGACTTTGAATGGACCATCAGCTCTTGCAGTAGGTTGGACATTCTCTCGTTTGGAACCTGTCCTTTCTCAAGTGTGTCCAAATTTCTAATTTCGCCCTCTGTTGGCTTGTTTTTGGTATTATACCATCTTTAACTCCACGTTCTTTCTTTCCTTCTCATGCAGTTCCTTGACCAGTTCAGCTTTCTTCTTGCCGTCAAGACTTACTCTTTGACTCAAAGGTAAAGGCATTAAATCTAACAGAGTCAAAGCCAACGTCCTTCTTGATAACCTCCAAGAGTTGTGCGGCTATAATGCTAAAGTCTTTAACAAATATTTGATAGAATCCAGCTAGGCCATGAAAACTTCGCACTTCTCTTCAGGTCCTTGGGCTTGGCCATTCTTGAATCGCCTTGATCTACCTTTACGCCATCTGCAGCAACAACAAAACCTAGAAAAACTAGATATCCATACATGAGGTCCACTTCTTGAAATTGGCATAAAGTTTCTCATCTCTTAAAACCTCTAACACGCATTTCAAATGCTCCACATGATCATCTAAATTTTTGCTATAAACTAAGATATCATCAATAAACCACAACAAAAACTCCTATGAAATTTCTAAGACATGATTCATTAATCTCATAAGCGTGCTCGGTGCATTAGTTAAACCAAAAGACATAACAAGCCATTCATAAAAACCATGTTTTGTTTTAAATGCGGTTTTCCATTCATCTCCTTCTTTCATGCGAATTTGATGGTACCCACTTTAAGATCTATTTTATAGAAAAATGCTAGAACCATGTAACTCATCAAGCATGTCATCTTAAAGAGGTCTAGGATGGCAGTACTTAACTATTATGTTATTGATTGCTTGGCAGTCAACACACATTCTCCAGCTGCCGTCCAACCGATCTTGAATGTATCGGTTCAACCCACTTAGAAACCACGCCATTGCTGCTTCCGGATACTCATCAGCATCTGCCTTGATCATCAAGGGTTTCCATTTCTTTGAAGCACTCCTCAACACTCTTAGTTCCTTGGAGCAACATGCTAAGCCTTTGGTGAAGTTCATGGTGTCAGTGGCTCGGAACAAAGTGTCTACGCATGAGTTCTTTCATCTCCCCACAAGTGTTTCTCTCTCCTTTTGGTGAATCACTCAAGGCTTGCCTACATAAGCAAAACTCCTGAAGATGTTCCAATAAAACTTCAAACCCACGTGATATGAATTATCTTAGAACCAAAGGTTGATTAAGTGATAGAAAAGATAGAAAGATTGCAAGATCTTTTCAGAAGTGCAGTAACCTAAAACCCAAGGATCTGATTTCCCCTAGACCCTTATAAAAGCTATTAGCTTGAAAACATATTTATTTGTTCAATTTTCTGGAGTTGGATCAATAACCTAATTTGAAGGTAGAAAGAAATTTTTTTTTTTTTGTATTTTTTCGGTGAATGAAAACTTAGAGAAGGAGCTACTAGCATCCTTGAGGTTAGCTTTTTTGTTGCTTTGATGTCATGTGTTAGAAGAGACTCTCCTTGCACCACCATTTGACCTTTCCTTCTCCCACACGGTTTTTCTCTCCTTGATTGATGTCTAAGTCACATTCCAACACCCCCCCCCCTCAAGATTATATTGTATAAGAATGTGAAAGCCAATCACTACTAGAAAAACTGTTAATAACCACACTTTAGCCACGAAATAATCTGTGGCTAGATTTCATAGCCACAAATAGCATCAAACAAGCTACAATTTTAAAAGACTCCAAAGCGTGGCTATTACGTAGCTATCCGTGGCTAAATAGCTACGATATAAATTTTGTGGCTATTCGAAGCAACATAGCCACGTTTTGCAACACAAAAGTTGTGGAAATTTATATCCATTATTAGCCACACATTAAATCGTAGAAACCAGTATCCACAAATTACAATGTTGCTATTCGCAGACATTAAAGCCATGAATTGTCACACCGTAATTGTGAAAATCAGTTTCCACCATTAGCCACAGTTATAGTCGTGTCTACAATAGCTACAAATTTTTTTGTAGCTATGTGTAGAATTATCCACAACCATGGTTGTAACTAAATGTAGCCATATTATATATCTTCTAATTCCACAGTTAGACAAAAATATTTTCGTTGAAAAAAGTTGCTACGAACATAACCGTGGCCGTTCGCAGCTATTAAAAACTATCACGGGTTTGTAAAATTATCCCGCGCAATGTCTTATCTAATCGGTCAGCTTTGTGGAAAATGTCTACTTCCACTACGTACTTCCACGGCTTGAATTGTGGCTATCCGAGGCTAGATCAACTTTTGTCATGTCGGTCAAAACTTCTTTCAATCACGTTAGTTCGCAGAGAATATATTGGCATATCCACTGCTTGAATTGTGGCTATCCGCAGATATATAAAATTTTTGTCAGGCCTCCGTCTCGTCCAATCACCTGTGTGTTCAGAGAATATGTTCGACTTAGTTACAACATATGCCATGGCTATCCGTAGCTATCTATCATATTTCACATCAAACAAGTCACGCATCTTGTTATCTATTTGTAAAGAATATTCTCTATAGATACGATAATAGTTGTGGTTATCCGTAGATTGATAAGTTTATAAATTTCAACCGAACGCAGTATTGTTGAAGTAGACAAATAAGTCAAAGATAAAATGACAGATTTTTTCCAATCGAGAGAATGGATGTATAAATGGGGAAAACGTTCTGATCATCGAGTGTGTGAGAAGTTTATTGAGGGATTAAACACTTTTATTTCTTTTGCTTGTTATCAAGCTTCTTATTTAGAGCACGGAATTTTTTTAATGTCCACGAAAGAAATGCAAGAATCAGAAGTATCGCGATGTCGATACATAAAATTATTATGTGTGGACGCATCACAGAGAAAATTGTCAATATGGCAGCGAAGCATCGACAAGTGATCACGTAATGGGGTCATAAAACAATAAGTGATTATTCTAAAATTTAAGTTCAAGACGATCAATCAAATGACCCCAATGAAGATTGCAACATGTTACCCGAACATGTCGGTTTTGCTGAGAATTTTCAAGAAAACCAATTTACAAGGAAAACCATGATACCGTTTTCCAAGCATTAGAAGATGCAAAACAACCTCTCTACGAAGGATGTGCTGAAGGTATTTCTCAATGGATCTTCCTTTGTTTTGCAGAAGAACTGATTTGGAGGTGATCCTAGATGGAAAAGTGCCTATTACAATCTTTAGATTGTCGAAGGAAGGCAAAGAAAAATTTCTAACATGGATGAAGACGGAGATAAAAATTTCCAAATTGGTATGTTTCTTAGTTTTCACATTGTGTTAATGTGAACAGTGGAAAGATAGTACACTACAAGAAAACAGTTATTTAGCCACTATCTCGTCACCAAAATTCATCGGTAGCGAAGAAATAACTACCGATTCGCCACCGTTTAGCGACCAAAATGTAATTGCAAAAATGGTGTCTAAGTGGTGGCAAATCAGTAGCTATTCCGATACTGAAAAAATCAGTAGCGATACCGTTGCAAAATAGCGACTAAATAGCGACCGAAATCGAGGTGGCGAATAATTCATTTATTTTTATCATAGATACCGAACATCAGATGCTAAATCGGTAGCCATTTTGATTCTAACTCGTGACCGTTTTTGTGGTCCCCACAACGGTAGCTAGATTTGGTTTTCCAACGGTTATATTTTGTACCGTTGGGTGGCTACCAATGACGAAGTTCTAATTGGTGGCGAAATTCAACGGATACATTTTTGACCGTTGTTAACGACCGTTTATTCGGTGTCAGTCTGTGGCGAGACAGAACAACTATTTTTTTGACCATTAATAGCTACCGATATTTCGGTGGCTAACATTGGCGATGTTTTCTTTATATATCATGTCTTCTTTCATTTCACAACTACTTTGAGAATCCTCATAATTTTTTTTCTTACATCGAGAGAAACTATATTATGTCCTTGTGCCCGATGTAAGAATAGGAAGCGTTTGGATGCAAATACCGTTGGGCATCACTTATACACTAAGGATTTCACGGAAAACTACTATTTGTGGACATCTCACGGAGAAATTGTTGGTGTAGAATGTTCTACGAGTACGAGTACCGTTCAAATGCAAGGAACAAATGAAGATACTGGGGAAGAGGGATGCGATAGAGATGGATATGTACACATGGTACAAGATGCGTTTCCAGAAATCTACACATCTGTTCAACCAACTGATGAAGAGCCAACCGGTGATTCTCAACGTTTTTTTCAGATGTTGGTAGCTGCAAAAGAACCCATATACGAGGGTTGTGCAGAAGGATTGTCTGCGCTATCGTTGTCCGTCCGTCTTATGCACATAAAGACAGAACATAATCTTTCTGAAGTATGCGTGGATGCAATTTCCGACACGCTAACACAATATTTGCCACGAGGCATCATACATGAGATGGCATGCAGAGCATGTAACTCCTGAAGGCGAGATGCAACATCCTTCTGATGGTACCGCGTGGAAGCACTTTAACCAGGTATTTCCTAATTTTACCTTGGAACCTCGAAATGTTTATCTAGGGCTATCTACAGATGGGTTTAAGCCTGGTGGTATGCATAGTAAAAACCATTCGGTATGGCCAGTTATACTCACTCCCTACAATTTGCCACCTGGTATGTGCATGAAAAGAGAATATTTATTTCATTCAGTTTTAGTTCCCGGACCAGAGCATCCAAAGAAAGGTTTAGATATATTTATGCAACCATTTATAGAGGAGCTGAAGGATTTGTAGGTAAATGGGATAGGAGCTTATGATGTGTCCACGAAGAAGAATTTTGTTATGCGCGCAGCGTTGATGTGGACAATCAGTGATTTTCTGGCGTATGCCATGTTGTCCGGGTGGTCAACACATGGTCGATTAGCATGTCCATACTGCCAAGAAGAGACAAAAGCTTTTTGGTTACCACACGGTAGGAAACACAGTTGGTTTGATTGTCATCGTTCATTTCTACCACTAAGCCATCCATATCGGAAGAACGTTAGAGCTTTTTGTAAAAATACAGTGATTGAAAATCACCCACCGAGTTGGTTGACGGGTGAGGAAGTTTTAGAAGAGCGAATAAATCAAATTGAAGGTTTAAAGGAAACAGTGAAATGTGGCGATAAAGGTCATGAAAATCCTTCGTGGTCGATTACAGGATACAGTGAATACCATAATTGGGTGAAAAAGAGTATATTTTGGGAGTCATGATTGTCATGTCATAATGCAACGACTTCTCCCAATTGCATTTACAGAACTTCTTCCAAAATCTGTCCATTCGGCAATTTCAGGTATCAAATATTTATATTAATAATTTTAATTAATGTTACTAAGTTTTTTAAGAAATATTTCTATAGATATTGCACTCTCTTTCGGAGATCTATCTACTAAAATTATGAAAATCGAAGATGTTGCCATATTGAAAGAAGAAATTTCCACGAGGCTTTGTAACCTTGAAAAAATATTTCTTCCGGCGTTTTTTGATGTGATGGAACATTTACCAGTGCATCTCCCACATGAAGATGCTTTAAGCGGTCGAGTTCAATATAGGTGGATGTATCCGTTCGAGCGATACATGTATCACCTAGAAAGGAAAGTTAAAAACAAAGCCCGAGTGGGATGATCAATAGTTGCTCAATGTGTGAACGAGGAAATTTCCTACGTGACAGCCAATTATACTGCACTGCCAAACGTTGAAGACCCGGCAGCAGATGTAAGCGAAATTCGATTCACCTACAATTATTTGGATGTTTTGGTCATGTTCCAACCAGTATGAAGAATCAGTGGCAAAGCAGCAAGTGCATGGCTAAATGATGAGGATTATAACGTGCTTCAGGTATTTTTGTTACTCAACTGTGAAGAGTTTGAACTATAAGAGAAACCACGGATAGAGAGAGCGACATGCCTTTACATAGCCACAAAAACTCTTTGTTCATAGTTTATTTTAATTGTTTGGTTATTTTATTGCTAAGAAGACCTAAATCCTTGTTCATCACAAAAGTTGTAATTCATAACTTTAATGTTAATGTTTTAAAAAAGTTGTCTTTTATTACTTTTCCGTTTGTCTACTCCATCATGAATTAGTACTTTTCTATTGGATAGTAGGGTTTTCTGAAGAGGATCCATTCATAGATTGGTAGATAGATATTGTTTTCTATGATGAAGACACTGCAAAATATCTATTGAACCTTGATGTTAACTCAGCTCACTACGACCCTAAAACTCGATCCATGCGTGAAGACCCGCGTCTAGATACAGATCCAAATCATAATTTTTTATTTGGGAGATAACCATTATAGAAACAGTGGCCAGGCTCAAGAATTCAAAAAGATGAACATCCACTCATGGGAAGCATATGAGAAGGGACAAGATATGCATATGCAAGCGACTCCATCTCAACCTGAATTGTGCTACAAAAACTTTAAGGTTGCAAAGACCAAACTAAAATCTCAGACAAAGGATACAATTATGGAGAAGTATGGGAATGCTTCCACACAAGATGAAATCCAATGGAGCTTTTGCTTGGGCAAAGCGAAAGACAAGTCGAGTATGATCGAGCAGAGAGGATTATAAAAGGGCAGAAGTGATACTGCCAAATACCAAATACGAAAAAACAGAAAAGTAAAGAAAATAAGCCGATGTTTTCCTTCACAATTTATTTGTTAAGTTAGATTATTGGTTTTTTTTTTGCAACTCTTGCCCATTTTTTGTATATCGGTTTAAACCGGTTTAACCAGAAATAACTTTTTTTTTGTGTCAACAGATGTATATTAATTTAAAGCCACTTGGGCTAAATTTAACTACAAGTGGTTGTCAATCCATTACGACATATTAAACCCAATTCAAAACCCTAAAAACAGAAGATATACATGAGTGTAATAAAACACGTGTCTACTATGTGTCCATTAATGAAACTCCAACGTGTCTTTTAATGGATTTAGAGATTTGAAACACTGCCGGAATCTTGTTGGCCAATAGCTCCTGCAGACCGGAATATGGTAAAATCAACTTCGAAACATCAAGCTCCGGTCCATTGTTGTTACTAATTTGGCACTAATTTATTGGCCGGATTTGAAACTAATTTATTATTTTATTACTAGATTAGTTTTATTTTTATTTTAATTACTGATGTTTTGATATCTATTATGCCTTTAAATTCTTTGTTACTAAAAACAGTTTACAAAAATGTCATTATAATAATTTTCAACTCAGCAAAAAAATCCTAAAATTACGATTTTCCTATAAAACAAACTTATTATACCGACAAAACATGAAACAATAGACTTTTATTTCATAGATTTGTTTCCTTTTGACCATAGACTTTTTTATTATTTCATAGATTTTTTTTCACAGATTTGTTTCAAAAAATTTGTTTTTATTTAGCCATTGACTTATTTAATTCTGAGAGATTTAATTAAAACTTAGTGATTTATTTCTCTTTAACCACATATTTACCTAAATATGATATATTTAATTAGTTTTCCACATATTTATTTTTCTTTGACCACATATTTACTTAACTATGACAGACTTAATTAGTTTTTCACATATTTATTTTTTTTTGCCACAAATTTACCTAACTATGACAGACTTAATTAGTTTTTCACAGATTTTTTTTTTACCACAGATTTACCTAACTATGACATAATTAATTAGTTTTTCACAGATTTATTTTTTTTTGCCATAAATTTACCTAACTATGACAGATTTAATTAGTTTTTCACATATTTATTTTTTTTTGCGACAGATTTGTTTCCCTTTGGTGACACATTTATTTGCTTTTAGTATAATATTCTTTTTCTTTTGGTGACAGACTTATTTTCTTTTAGCGAAAAATTATTTCTCTTTGGTGACAAGCTTATATCCATTTGACAACAAACTTATTTTCCTTTGACCACATATTTATTTTCATTTGGCGACGGACTTATTTTCCTTTGGCCAAAAACTTATTTCTAACTAAACCAAAATCTTTGTTGGTTTATTTTTGAAAAAATATTACCTCATCAATACATGTGACCTAATCAGCTCTATTAATCAATCATTATCAAACAAAACCGTTTTTGTTGATTTATTTTTAAAAAATTAAAACATAATCAACACATGTGACCTTATCACCTCTATTAATCAATCCTTATCAAACAAAACCATTTTTGTTGATTTATTGAAAAAAATTAACACCTAATAAACACATGTGACCTAATCAACTATATTAATTAAAGATTTAGTTTGCGTAGTCGTCGATACAAGTCATGTTCTTCCTTGGACTCTTCTCCTTCATTTTTTTTACAAAAACGGCAGAGATTAATCTAGTTTGTGGTAAATAGATGTTTCAGAAAAACAGATGCTTGTATGGTATTGATAGCAAAAGAGGAAAACAAATTATAAGAGCAAAGGACAAAATTTATTTTCAAGATTTCGTTGGGATGGTGATTGAAGAGTACAAGATCGATAAGAGAGTTTACGAGGTAGAATTGAGCTACATGTTTCCTAAGAAGGTATTGTTGACATTACCGCAAACCACACCGCCTGTAGAAGTTGGAAATCCTAGGCAGTTTGATGGATATCTGGAACAACTTAAATATGAACCATTGCAACTCTATGTCGAATTTAAGAAAAACGTTTTAGAGGACGAATCATGTCTACAGAAAAATAATAACGATGAAGACGATAATGACGACGATGACATGTTCGATTATTATGATGATTCAGACAGAGCATCTTCAGGTGACGAAGATTTTACTTTATACGGGATTCTTCCTGAAGAAGATCAGAAGACTGGCTCCATGTCGACGAACACATATGCAAAAAGAGTTAATCTACATGTTAAATTAGAATTATCCTCGCTGGATCTAGCTGTTGGACAACGATTCGACACAAAAGATGCATTGGAGACAAGGGTGAAGATTTTAACTGTCCTCCAGCAATTTGATTTTAAAGTAGATAGATCACCGCCCAACATGTTGGTTAATAAGTGTTGGGTAAAAGGCTGTACATGGAGAGTAAGAGCTACGCCAGTTGGAGATTCTACTCAACTTACTATTCGTGTGTACGTTGCAGAACATTCATGTTCGGTTATTGAACGTTCGGCACGTGTCCGACAAGCGACTCCAGAGATACTTGCAATACTATATATGGACTCTGCTGGAGGTGTTCGATTCAAAAGTCCTCCTAGAACATGTTGGAGAAGCTTTAAACATGAGATTTGAGGTCAAGGTGCGTCGTACTATAACAGATTTAAATTTTTTTTCTATCTTATTAGCACGTGTGTTAAATTTTTTTTAAAAAAATATTTGTTACTAGATGGATTATTGGAAGGCTCATCGAACACTTTTATGTGCAAGAAATTTGGTTAGAGGGTCCGCAGAGACTGGGTACTTGGAGTTGCCTACATATCTCTACCATATACGAAAAGCTAATCCTGGAACTTATACACGTTTGGAAGTAGATGAGTTTAACAGATATTAAGTATATGTTTCTTGCATTTGGTGCTAGTATAAATGAATTTCCCTTCATGCGAAAGGTAATTGTCGTGGATGGTACGTTTATTCTCGGAAAATATAAAGGGACACTACTAATCGCAACAGCTCAAGATGGGAATTTCCAAATATTTCCAATTGCATTTGTAGTCGTCGACACAGAAAATGATGAATCTTGGGAATGGTTCTTCCGACAGCTAAACATTGTGATACCTGACAACGAAGAACTTGCACTTATTTCTGATCGACATAAGGCTATTGGTAATGCTATTGGAAAGGTTTATCCTAAGTTTAGTCGCGGAGTCTGCATGTACCATCTATATAAGAACATATTGGTACGTTTTAAAGGTGGTGAAGCGTCTCGTTTGGTTAAAAAAGTGGCAAATGCTTTTAGAATGTCAGATTTTAATGTAACCTATGATGAGATCCAAGTGTTAAATCCAGCATTACATAACTATTTGGAAAGAGCGCATGTACGAAAGTGGGCTCGTGCGCATTTCTTTGCTAATAGATACAACCTAACGACAACAAACATTGCAGAGTCCATCAATAAAGTCATTTCAAGTTCTAGGAGTTTGCCAATTGTACGACTCTTGGATGCAATCAGGTTAATGAAGACGAGATGATTTTCTGATCAGAGGACTGACGCGGGATCTATGAAGGCGACCCTGACTCGTGGGGTAGAAAAACTGTTGGAGGTAAATTTATTTGTCCTATTTTACATTTCAAATGAAAAATTTTCAATTCAAAGATTAATGTTTCATAATATAAATGTTATGTGTTATTCTTATCATAAACGTGTATAGCATGTAAGATGCTTGTGGTACAAGCAATTGATTTACATCAAGCAGAAGTTACAGGTGGAACGTCTTTTCATTGCAGAAAGAAAATTTACTTGTCGTCGATTTTATATGGAGAAATTACCATGTGTGCACGCAAGGACCGCAGCGGAAACCTGAAGAAAATGTCGCATCTCACTACTATACCACCCCTATGTAACCGCGAAGGTATGTTTGCCTCTACTAGTACGCACACCACCAAGAAGACCTACAAATTCAAGAATCAAATCTGCATTGGAGAAAGCCACAACAAAAAAACGACCTAGAACAGATCACAAATGTTCTAAATGTCATCAAAGTAGACATAATCGTAAGACATGTAGACTGAAAGTTTAATACGTGATGATTAGATTTTCTTACGTTAGTTTTTTTTGCATAATTGTAAGACAGTTTTGAATTATTAGGCAACATATAATTTATATTTTGCAACAGAATCAATTCATAGTGATACAGAGATCGATCACACTGAGATCTCTTGTGAAACAAATGCATTGCTGAACACATATGCTGCAAAAAAACACAAAAAATTAGTGAAAAAAAACAAACACCAAATCATATTGGAAGTGCTAAGAAATGTACTAACCAAACTGGTCAACCATCCATATGTATTATTAGGCCATTCCTTTCGTGGAGTTATAATTACTTTGTAGAATTTAAGACTAGACTCCCATGTTCTATTTGGTTCTTCCCTACAAAATTTTAAATATACTTATTAGTACAATCAATAGCGTAGTTAAAGACATAAGTTAAAAAAAACAGAGCTCTTACTAATCAACCAGTGAAAATGCAATAAATTTTGTAGTTTATTATCCTTCACAGCAGCGAACGGCTCATACGCTATGACCGATGGAATTACAGTTGTGATGTTCCGTTTCACTGTAAAATTTTCTACGAACGGAAAAAGCTGACTCGGCGCTAAATTTGTTTGACGCTTCTGAGGTGGTGTCGTAGATGTAGGCTTTTGTGAATTCTAGCCGTCGATGCGATTGCATCTAAATGTGCACCAACTCCTCCGAATATCTCACGCTGCACATGGTCTGACCAAGTTTCTCCAGAAGCTGTAACAACGAGATGTGGTACTTGTATTTCATTTTCGACAACCTTCTTCCTAACTTGATCCATGTCTACACTTTTGTTACCTGGTTTCGTATTTTCTAATTTTGCCTTCTTCACATTCTTGATAACACATCCAATCGGTAAGTCGTCCCGTGATGTGGATTTCATTTGAACCATCCAAGACTATAAAAAAATGGAATGAATAATTAGGCAAAAATACATACCGGCACTAATTATTCAGATTATTCATCCCACATAATGAGGAAAAAAACAAAAGATACAACAACCAACAGTCTAGAGCATTAAAAATACAAACATCTTAACATAAAACAATAAGGTTTTACTAACGTGCCATATCTTTACTGGCCACTTCTTCATTGACGTCAACATTGGAGTGGGCAGCTTCTTTTGTGTCATCGGATGCAAGTTTTTCCTTGAGCCGATTCATCTCCTTTTCTGATGCTGCGATTTTCTCATTGAGGGGAGTAATCCTAGTATCAATTGCTGTATCCAAACCCGCCAATAACTTAGTAGCAACATTGGTGTCCATGTTGTCTACCTTTTCTGTTACAGACTTCATCATGGTGAGCAGCCCATCAATTTTCAATTCACTCTGATGTTTGTTCGACTTAGCACCATCTTCATTTCCATCGGCCTAAGAAAATTGAAACTCAATCAAATATTTAAAATACAACAGATTTTTGTTAACGTTACTAATAAACATGATATTTATACTCACATTCCACAACTGCTTATTCAGTGTTTTCTTCTATGTAGAATTCGTAGAATCACTAATGTGGAAAGATTTGTTACGCTTCCTCGTCTTTGGAACTGGAGCTTCCATGACATCCCAAGCATTGTAATTCACACAACTCTGAAGTAAATCATTAAGTAAATTTCTCAGATTTTCATCTTCGATCTCATCATCCCATTTAGGAGATATCTAGCCGTCCAAGTGTGGTACGAAATTTCTTACACACATCTGAAAACATAAAAACAGCAAATTACTCAATTTTCTAAAAAAAGTAAAATTAAAAAAATAATAGATAAAGTATGTACCTCTCCACGAGTTTTCTTCTCTTATACAATGAAATCCTGAAACGTGAATTGTTTACGGGATCCACCCCATGAAAGAAGCGGAATATCGTCACCATATCTTTTGTTCCCATAGAGCTCTCCTAATCCTATAACTGACTCATACGCCCATATGCGCAACACATAAACAAATCCTTCCATAGTATATGATTTCTTTGCATTGTAATTGATACTCGTAACTGAATGTATCAAACTCTTACACGCCACACGACCCCATGGGTATCTCTCAAAAGCTTTGAAATCAAGTACTTTTTTTGCACACTCCAAAGGAATTCGACTTGTAGGAGATATGCCGTAAATACCAATATGCAAAATACACAACCAGCTAACCATTCTCCTCTTCTCAAAACTCCAGTTTTTGCATTTTTCCAGCACCAACTGCAACTCATTCAAATTAGGACGTACCGCTGTAGAGACGTTCAACTCTCCCTAAAACTCTGAATGATCAACATCACATGTATCCCCATCCTCAAACGTACCACACTTCAAACCACTAAGATCACCAAACTCTGTTACAGATAGACGAATCGGCAAACAATCAATCAATGAGACCATATCTCATGATTCTTCCTAACTACAAGCTGATTCGTTAGGAGATAGTGAACAGCCTTAGCACACCATATGAAGTCCAACTCATACAACCTAGGAATAACTCCAACAAAAGACTTCTTCAATGCATCTCATGCATCTTTTTCAACTCCCATTTCAACCATTTGAAAATTCGACAAGTAAGAGTAGTAACTCATACTTTTTTTTTACTAGGATCGTTTCCCTTTACGTAGAGTAGTGTTGGACAATTTCTCGAGCGACTTGATGAACCATGTCTAGCAAAAAAAAAAGAATACACACTGTTAGAATAAAATGTTTGTTGATATGGAACCTCGCAAGCTTAACTTAACGTAGGTAACTTTTGGATCTAGGAAGGAACTCTTTATTAATCAGAAGTTTATAAAAGATAAAACGGGTTTATTTTAGATCGTCGAAGTGACGACGACCTGTTCTTACTAAGACAAGTTTGGAGTATGAATACAAATCTTTTCTGCCCTTCTCTCTCAATCCCTCCTAATCCATGACCTCTATTCGAGGTCTTCTCTCCTATATATACCAATCGAACCTGCCTCTTCTTCTAGATCTCCAGATCTTCTGTCCTCCTTCTTGTACGGAAATCTTCCTTTTTTCTTCTGGTCGATTTAAGGAAGTTTTCTTCTCTTCCTTCGATATGTTGATCTTCCCTCTTCTTGCACGCGATCCGGAAATCTTCCGTTTTCTCAATCCAGATTTCTTCAAATTGGGCCGAAGCCCGTCTCTAACAATGTTGAATGTAAATTACCAACAAATGATAATTAAGACTTCAAGAAGTAACATAAACTTCAAGTATGAAATTCGAAAGATAATTCAGAGATTTTGAATAACCAAACTAGTCTTCAAATACCTTCGAATTAGGCAAATGGAAACCACAAGACTAATCCAACTTTGCATTTACTCATAGTAACCATATACCCAATAAAGTAAATGAGTTTGACTCTCTTTTTTACTACATATTGCCATTTTCAAACCATTAAAATTGCAACTTGCGTATCTTATTCTGATCTAAAATGAGCTTTGTATAGGTAGGTGTCGGTCCCAGTTTCCACAGATCCAAAAATAATTTTCCATTTTAATACACATTATCGCATTAGTTCAAAATTCTTCAAGAACCATCAAGATTCCTCTTTGCCATGGCAAAATAAGTAATATGAATTAAATCTGGATTATCACTACTAATTTCACAAAGTACCAAACAAGCAATTAGGTTTGGGCAATGAATTAGGTAAATCATATGAGGTATCCGAACGATTCTCATGGATTAGGTAATAAAGCTACATAAAAACTTGGACAAAACGATGTAACTTTAGGTGATCAAAGACTGCCTACTACCGTTATTTTCTTAAGCTCTGGAATATGGTAATCTAACAACCCTATAATATGACAAAATCAATTGTATGGTCTTGAGAAATAATCAGTAACATAACTTCCACCAGAGCAAATGAAGATAGATAGATTCATACCTACTCTTACAAACACACCAAGAAAGGTGAACTAATCAGCTTTGAAATGCAACCACCGTTGGGAAAACACGGGCTATCCTAATCTGGTGCAGCACCACAAACGGGCTATCCTAATCCACCAATCCAACCCAGTATGGGTTTCCTAAGCCTAATCCACGTTCTCGTGATTCAAGTGCAAGTGACGCTCGTTCGTTCAAGTGACGCTCGTTCTTTTTTTAAGGTTTTTATTTTAGGAAAAAATAAAGATGAAAGAAAACATAAAGTATAGATTAAACCATGAAAAAATATATAAGATAAAAAAAAATACCAAAGCCAGCTTATTCACGTCGGAAGTTAAAAAAAAACTACAATAAGAAAACCACCACCCCTAAACAAAACTTAGATAATTTGGAATACCTCGTTATTACTCTGGAAACAGTATTTGTTCGTGCAACATACAAGTGACCATGAGTAAAAACTGATTTTGATATGCACAAACCCACTTTCGCTAGTGTATGCCCTAGGCTTTTGTTTATGATCATTGCAAAAGCTATAGTGATTGGAAACTGTTTGAGTCTCATCATGAAAAAAAACTTTGTTACAATTGGCGAGAAGAATATCATGGGAAAATATTTTTTTTCCATCCTTATCAAATTTTATTATTTCAATAACATAATTAGCCATCTGAGTAATAACCATTATTTTCCTATTACACAAATCTCTAGCAGGATTAATGTTCGTAGGCAACAAGATAGGTGTACCAATTAATTTGGAGCATGTGATTTGATAATCTCAAAAACTTGACACTATTCAAAAACTCCTCAGTCCAAATCATGTTACCAAGATCATTCTCTTTAGTTGATTTTGAACTCTACGATGGTAATTCTATTGCATCATTATTATTGAGCTCTCGATATGATATATCAACTACCGTTACAAAAAAAATTACCTAGAAGTTGCGATAACATATCAACGTTTGTCACTTCTACGTCATCGTTTCATAAACTCAGTATAGTCATCTGTTGAATATTAAGTGGTATTTGACCCTTTAATCATACCACAGCTCTTAGCAAACTCCAAAAATATGTTTTTCCAGTACCCCCACAATCAAATATAAAAAACATACCGCCAATTCCGATATTTACAGCTCTTAAAAATAATCATAAACACGCATCTACTCGTCAGTTATAGTGGCTAACATGTTCAAATGTCTAAAACGCTGTTCTTCACGATCATAATTTCTCTCATAGCAAATAAGAGGATTACACATGGCACAAGTGCAAAATTTGTTAGGGAATTCTCACTGATACGTAGAAGCTGTTCCATCTCGATCAAAAAAAAATTCTCAACCTAAGCGTTCGATACCATTAGACCTGGATAAGTGACAACTAACGTAGCAGCACTTACAGCACATAACTCGTCATCTTTAGTCAACTGGTACATAAGATCATCTAGCTTCATATACCCGACAACATATCTTTGGTCTACCTTCCATTTTCAGATTATGTCTCTGTACATGTACAGTTATCTGATGTCATTTGGGGTTGCATGTAAACTTCAGGAAGAGATCAAGAAAATCATAATATTTTACATTTAGTCATCATATCTATATATTGTTGCAACATGTATCTTGTACTATCAAACTTTTCATGCCTTGATCCGAAAGATCAGTGTTACCCCTTGCAGCTGCTTTCTTTGCTATATCATATTAATCTTTATCATCATGAATGAATCAACCAGAAACTACTAGTATAATTTTTCGAACATTACAATAATAGGCGATTCTCCATACCTTTCGTGTATCGAAAAGACAAGAACTCTCGCATAATCACATGCGTCATCTTCTTTCCAGCAGTGTCTAAAAACACAGTGTCAGTTCCAAGCCTAAACTCATCCCCACTGCATGGAAACAACAACGGATATTGTAAAGGCAGATACGCTGGATCTAATTCGCTGATCCTTTTTAGCTTTCTTGTTTGGGTCTCAAGAACGATATCACGTGCAAGCGTTCCAATATCGAAATCTCCACTTATTAGAGCGGCTACTTCATTTGCAGTCGGGAGATTATTAGTCATTTTATCAGATTGTCTATCACATAATGGTACCAAGTAGAGATTTTTAATTTCATCATTTATACAAAATCTATCCCGCGGCGTTCTAACCACTTCGATACAGCAATTATGTCTATCCAAATCTGCTGTAATTTTTGAAAATTTGATTCTCTAAGATCATCAATGTTTTCTATAAAAGAAACAATTATTTTTTTACAAATCATCATTTTTACAAAACTGGAACCAATTAGTTCAATAAAAATGTATGTTTATTACTCGAATCCAACTAATTTGTTGGATGTTTCATGAGTGGTGTCATGAATGTAAAGCTACAAAAAGACTGGATCTTTTCCAGCATCCAGTAAAATATCAAGAGCGGAAATTCTCACCACACAACTGAATCAAATAGAAACTTTTACCATCATTAACATAATAGTTTTGATGTTTGCCTGTGCAATGAAAACAAAACGTCATGTTATATGCGCGTTTATGTTCTCAAAAATGTGTTTTTGTTTCATCATCGTTTTTGTAACAACACTAACAAAGAACTAGGCAGACATTTAAGCAATGGAAGCACAATTTTACCTCAATCTCAACACCATGAAAAAATCAGTTTTGTTCATATATTTATCTTTCCCAACCATTTTTCGTACCACATATAAGCTTTACACTAAACACAAACATAGACAGGATCACTATCATTATAATGACCTACATACTACAAATCTGAAAGTTTTAAAATAAGCATCCATACGTTTTTGTTCTGTTTAAACTAGCTATTATAGTCTGATATATATTAAAACAGCTACTTTTATCTGTTTTTTTTCATACTCTCAACAGAAGGTTCAGTCACCTTGATCCATTTGCCTGACCTTGGATTCTTATTATAACTTTTTTGTCTCGCTGGAAGTTCATGCTAAGATTCCAAAATATCAAACTCCTCAGTTTCTGAATCGGAATCAGTTGCAAGAAAGCAACCAACTTTGACGTTGATAGAGTTAGTCAACAGTTCTATAAATTATACTAATAAAAAGTACATAATTGGGACTCTTTAGGCCATCCACATCAGCAAAACTCTATTCTAAAAAATGGACATGTGTCAGCAGCAGGTTGGTGGGCCAAAAAAATATATTCCTCCAATTAAAATTTACGGAATAAGAAATGGAAAAACTTTTTAAATACCACCAATGGGATGAAGCTGAATCTCACCTACAAAAACAAACGGAAGCGCCATGAATAATGCTACAACATTTTCTTCACGGCCTTTAAGATATTTTAATTATACGTTTTATGCGTCTACAAAAATTGTTATCGTTAAAATAATTTTAACTTCTTCAGGATTAAAACTCGACCCTAGGCACCAAATTTTACTGTGACAAATCTATTCTGACGATAAAAGAGTAGCAAAGAAGAAATGTGAATCCAAAACTAAGAAAAGGTAAGTACATATTAATCTAAACTTCATAAATCTATTATATAACGCAATGAATATTGCTAACGCATATTTTGGAATATTATACTAATAAAAAGTTCATAATTGGGGCTCCTTAAGCCATCCACATCAGCAAAACTCTATTCTAAAAAACGGACATGTGTTAGCAGCAGGTTGGTGGGCCAAAAAAATCCATTCCTGCAATTAAAATTTACCGAAGAAGAAATGGAAAAACTTTTTAAGTACCACCAATGGGATGAAGCTGAATTTCACCTACAAAGACAAATGGAAGCGCCATGAAGGATGCTACAACATTTTTTTTCACGGTCTTTAAGATATTTTATTTATACGTTTTATGCGTCTACAAAAATTGTTATCGTTAAAATAATTTTAATTTCTTCAGGATTAAAACTCGACCCTAGGCACCAAATTTTACTGTGACAAATCCATTCTGGCAATAAAAAAGTAGTAAAGAAGAAATGTGAATCCAAAAATAAGAAAAGGTAAGTACATATTAATCTAAACTTCGTAAATCTATTATATAACGCAATGAATGTTGCTAACGCCTATTTTGGAATAATTCAGGAAAATTACTACTTCACTCGATCCTAGGCACCAAATTTTACTTTGACAAATCCATCTGGCAATAAAAAAGTATCAAAGAAGAAATGGAAAAACTTTTTCACAGCACAAATGAGATTAAAAAAACCTCCTCTACAAAAAACAAAGCTACATGAATGCCGTTTCAGTTTTAATTTCACAATCTTCAAATTAATAGTCAAAATTTTTTTATACATTCTACAAATTTTTCATCAGTCAAGTTATTTTCAATTTCTCTCACTTATATTTCAAACAAAACTATATGTTTCTGTCCTAGTGATTTAATTCAAAAAAATAAGACAACCTAATACAAAACGAAGAACCAAATTTACAATAATATGTATAAACTAATACGGCAAAAACTTTTCCCAAATTATAAAAAGAAATTATATACCTCACCCGCGCGTAGCGCGGGAATAAAACTAGTATGTAAACAATAGTTAATGAGGTTATTACATAAACACATGTAACATAAGCAGAATAAAAAGACTAACCAATATATTGTCCAAGGTTATCTTTTACGTCTTGCAATCATATAGTTTGACCGAGATAAATTGTGACCAGCTATTGTCTGAAGATCGATTACATGATTAGTACAATCGTTACCACTAAACATACTGGAAGCATATCGTTCTTTCCAATAATTCACACCTATAATTTTTAAATACATTACAATAGATCCAACCAAAATAAAATAAAAATATTAATAGATATACAACTAAGATGGAGAGCAGAAGAAATGCTAAATCTTCAAAACTAAAACCAAGAGTGAGAACATGAGAATGAAAGGAGTCTCTTAAAGATCCTAAAGGGAGTTTTAAATTCCAAAATTCTTACACATATACTTTTGTTTAATCAAACAAACTAAATGTATGGACACGACTAGGCAAAAGGATTAGGGGAATCCTAGATGCATTAGGACATGCATATCTAGTTGGTATTCATTGTTTTGTGAAGATAATAAAATTTAGAAACAAAAAGACCAAGACTGAGAACATGATTATGAAAGGAGTCTCTTAGAGATCCTAAAGGGAGTTTTAAATCTCATACTCCTTACACACATACTTTTGTTGAATCAAACAAACTAAATGTATGGACACAACTAGACATAAGGATTAAGGAATCCTAAATGTATTAGGACATGCATATCTAGTTGGTACTCATTGTTTTGAGAAGATACTAAAATCTAGAAACTAAAAGACCAAGAGTGAGAACATGATCATGAAAGGAGTCTCTTAGAGATCCTAAAGGGAGATTTAAATCGCACAATCCTTACACACATACTT